>VMDO01002566.1:126941-164715 GCA_007922755.1 Pedetes capensis | reverse complement strand
AGCACAGCGCTCTACCAACTGAGCTAAATCCCAGCCCATAGATGAGTAGGAAAAGTAAAATACTTGCAAACATAATTCACAGGAAAGGAAAAGAAGAAGAACCTTCACAGTGAAGAGAATTAGAGTGTGGAGATTAGACTCCCTCTAAAGTTTCTCTGTGTGAAAGCAGAGGAGTCCAGAGTTGAGGGAATGGACTCTTTTCCTGGAAGGCGAAGGCTGCCCATGCACAGGTCGGGGATCTGGAGGTGGCAGGGGGACGTGGGGAGGGCAGGGTGTTTCATGCAGAGGAAGCAGCCTGGACGAGAGGCTGAAAGCAGAGGTCATGGGAAAAAGTCTGGCAAGTCTACTGGGGCCAGGTTGTGGAAAACCCTGAATCCCAGGAATTGACAACACTCTGTGTGTTTGCAGGAAGCAGCCAGGAGCACTGTGTTGCCCTCCCTGCCTTCTGTGGAGTGCTGGCGACTCTTCTGTGTATTCAGTAGCCATTGCGGTATGGTTCGAAGAACTTGGCCTGAGGTGTCCGCTCTGTTATCCCTCCCCAATACCTTCCTTCCTGTGGGTCTTAAAGTATTGTTTTTTTGTGGTCAGAACTCTGAAAAATAAATAAAAAATGTTTTTGTGTAAAGAACAGATAAATGGATGACTGTAGGTTCCCTAGGAAACCTAAGTGCTCCTTGGCAGTGCGGGGCCATCTTCCCCAGTGGTTGGCTTTCCAAGGTCACCTTTAGGGATGTAGCAGGCAGAATAATGCCCTTCCAGCCTGCGGTAGGAATTGCTGGTGGTGAGGAGATGCCCACAACAGGAGGATGAGGTGACCTTGAGATCTGGGGTTGTTGTTAGGTACTGTCGAGTCTCTCTATAAAAAGATTGGGGAGCAGCTGGTAAATCAAGTTCGCCAGCATTTCTAGTAAAAACCAGTCTCCTATTATCTCTCTGAACGTTAAATGTAAATACATGCCAGGCACTGTGGTGCACACCTGTAATCCCAGTAACTTGTGGGCAGAGGGAGGAGGATCGCAAGTTTGATACCAGAGGCAGTCTGCGTAACTTAGCGAGACCCTGTCTCAAAAAGTAAAATAAAAAAAAGGGGGGCTGGGGTGCAGCTCAGTGGTCCAGCACTTGCAAAGCACACAAGCCTGGAGCCCTGGGATCAACCCCCAAGTACTGCAAAAAAAAAAAAAAAAAAGCAAATACGTGGTTCAGATAAAACTTTCCAGAAACTCTCCCATGAACCCTTTGGGAAGCATCTATAGGCTCTGCCACTTCTGAGGGTCACCTGAGCGTTTCCGGTGACATGCTTAGTTTCCTGTGCACCCAAGTGAGCCAGATCTCTTATGAACCCACAGAACTGGGTTAGCTGTTGGGAGAGAAAATTTTGTAGCTTGTTAGGTAAGGATAAGAGCAAAGCAGCCCTCACTGTTCCAGTGGATGGTGCCAGTGCTGGCTGGCAAATGATGCTTGTCTGTGTTTCTGCTTTTGTTCCTCCTCTTTTCCAATGGGCTTGAAGATGAGTCGTATTCCTGACTTAATTCTTCCCTGTGAAGGAAGCGAGACTACCTGGAAGAACCAGGTATGGGTGTCTACTTTTTGATCTCACTTTCATAGACAACTGTGATGTGGACAATATCTTTGTTTTTTCACATTGGTAATACATGCGCATGGTATCAAATTCCAGCAGGATAAAAAGTTAAACAGTGATAGCAAAGTCCCCTGAAACTATATAGGCAGTGGTTAAAAGCCTGGATATTAACTACATATCCTGGATTTGCCTGCAGCCATAGGACTGTCAGATCCCGTCAGATCTCGGAAGCTAAGCAGGGTCAGGCCTGGTTAGTACTTGGATGGGAGACTGCCTGGGAACACCAGGTGCTGTAGGCTTGGGAGATGGACCCGGCAACCCACTCCCAAAAATCCATCTGCCATTGAAAACCCTGTGAACAGCAGAGAAGCACTGACAGTACTGTTTCACCTGTTGTACACAGGGTCACTATGAGTCAGACACGGACTCAACAGCACCTAACAACAACAACAACATCCTGGATTCAAGTCCTGGCTCCAGGCTCTCCCACTTACATGGCCATATGGGAAGTCCTTTAACCTCTCAGTGTTTAGTTCTAGCAACTGCAAAATGGTCAAAGATTTTCACGAGATTGGCGGGATAATATTTGGAAAGCACTAGGTAGTGTCTGGCATATAGTAAAGATCATGTAAATGTGTGTCTAATAAATAAAATAGATAAATTCCTCCTGCTCCGCCTTTAGCCACCAAGGTCTCTTCCAGGGGTGATCGTTTTAGTTTCTCTCTCATCCTGATCTGGAGACACTTACATATTGGGAGAAACGGTGAGAGTTTTTCTGCTTTTTTTTTTTACTGCATTATCTTAGTACCTAACTGTGGTAGGCATAATACTGGCCAACCTAGAAGACCCAGGTCCTAATTTGCAGGACCTGTGGGCATGGCAGAAGGAAATCACCCTAGATGACCTGGTGGCCCAGTGTCATCCCAACAGACCTTTCGAGAGGGAGGCAGGAGAGTCAGGGGAGCCGATGTGATGGAGGAGCCGAGGTCAGTGTGGTGCAACGCCGTGAGCCAGGCATGCGCGCTGCCTCAGGAAGGTCACTGAGGGATGAAAACAGTTCTCCCTGAGTGGGCTGTCCATTTCCACATGGAGAGGAGCAGTGCTGGCGTGGCTCTGCCAGTGTCTGCAACGGTAAGAAAGTAAGTATGTGTGCATGTGACCAGCCCTGCGTTTGATGGCAGAGACAGGCAAATGAAAAAACCAGTCAGTCCCGCCTTTGGGGTTCTGTGGTGGGGAGACTCAGGTGGGGACAGTCAGTCACCATCTGCCATCGTGGTTGCTCTCGTTCCACGGTTCCTGAACTTGTTGATTTCTTTCTGGACTCTCTGCTGTTAAAACTGAATGAAGACTCCAGAGGGCATTCATTATGTGAGGCACTTACTGTGCTGGAAATTTAAACAGGAATTTTCAAAGTAATTAGTAATTTATTCTAAAGTAACAGTGCATTCACTTCATTTTGATATAGTAAACATACTTTGAATGAAATGTTTTGCCAGAAAAAACCATACAAACAAACAACTCATGGAAGACAGACTAGCCTTCTTCCATAATTTTGTGAATCTTTTTAATGTGTTTGTTTCTTTCTCCCTTTTTATTTTTTCTCAGTAATTTTTTAATTGTACCATTTAAGAGGCTTCATTATGACATTTCCACACATGCATATCATTGTACATTACTTATGTTCACCTCTCCCATTACCCTGTCATGATCCCCCTCCCCCAACCCCTTCCTCCAACCAGTGGTGCCCTTTCTACTTCCATGTCTTGTTCGTATCTATATCTGTATATCTATATCTGTATCTATCTATATATCTCTCTATATACACACATCCAGATTTTGTCTTAAGGGAAAACCATGTGAAATTGCCCTTCCTTTCTCTCATTACACTTTTTCATTGTCCCCTCTCCCTTCTTTTTAGTCCCTGTGTCCTCCTATATAGACCCCTTCTACTTTCATGACTTGTATATTTTAACATTGTATGTGTATTAAAGTCCAACATCCACATATGAGAGAAGACATATGATATTTGTCTTTCTAGGTCTGCCTTAATTTGCTTAAAATGGTGATCTCTAATTCTATCTATTCTTCAGCAAATGCCACAATTTCACCCTTCTTTATGGCTGAAAAAAATCTCCATGGTGTATATGTACCATATTTTTCTTATCCACTCATCTGTTGATGGACATCTAGGTTGATTCTATATCTTGGCTATTGTGAGTAGTGCTGCAATAAACATGGATGAGCAGGTATCCCTAAGGTATGTTAAGTTATTTTCCTTCTGATATATACCCAGGAGTAGTATAGCTGCATCATATGGTAGTTCTATTATTAGTTTTTTGAGAAACTGCTATACTGATTTCCATAGTTGCTGCACCAATATGCATGCCCACCGTTGTGTGCAAGGGCTTCTTTCTCCCCACATCCTCACCAGCATTTGTTGTTGTTTGTTTTGTTGGTCCTAACCTTTCTAACTGGGGTGAGATGGTATCTCAATGTAGTTTTCATTTGCATTTACTTGATGACTAAGGGTGTTGAACATTTTTCGTATGGTTGTTGGCTGTTTATATTTCTTCTTTTGAAGCCTCTGTTCAGTTCATTTGTCCATTGTTTGATTGAATAGTTTTCTTTTTTGAAGTTTAGTTTCTTGAGCTCCTTATATTTTGTAGATATTCATCTACTGTCTGATGTCTAGATAGCTGGCAAAGACTTTTCCCATTCTGTAGGCTGTCTCTTCACTTTGATAATTGTATCCTTTGCTGTGCAAAAGCTTTTTAATTTCATGCAATCTCATTTGTCAATTCCTGGTTTCTTCAAAATGTGTTGAACTTTGTCAAAGACTTTTTCTGCATCTATTGATATGATCAGGTGATTTCTGTCTCTAAGTCTATTTGTATGCTGTATTAAATTTATTGTCTTGCGTATGTTGAACCACCCTTGCTTCTCTGGAATGAAACCAACTTGTTCATAGTGTATGATCTTTTTAATGTGTTGTTGAGTCAATGTGTAAGTATTGTTAAGGATTTTTGCATCAGTGTTCATTAGGGAAATTGGTCTGCAGTTTTCCTTTTTGATTATATCTTTACAGGTTTTTGTATCAGGGTAATACTGGCTTCATAGACTGAGTTTTGTAGTGGTCCTTCCATTTCTATTTTATGGAATAGTTTGAGGATCATTGATATTAATTCTCTTTTAAAGATCTTGTAGAATTCAGCAGTGAATCCATGTAGTCCTGAGCTTTTCTTTGTTGGAAGACTCTATTACTGCTTCAGTCTTGCTGCTCATTATAGGTCTGTTTAAGTTGTTTATATCTTCTTGATTTAATTTTGGCAGGTCTAGGAATTTATCCATCTCATCTAAGTTTTCCAGTTTTGGAGGACATAAGTTTTCAAATTATTCTCTGATAATTTTGTGGATTTTATTTGTATCTGTTATAATATACCCTTTTTCATCTCTAATTTTATTAATTTGAGTTTTCTTTTTCTTTTGGTTAGTTTGTCTAAGGGTTTGTCAATCTTGTTGATCTTGTCAAAGAACTAGCTCTTTGTTTCATAAATTTTTTGTTTTTTTAGTGTCCATTTCATGAATTTCTGGTCTGATCTTTATTCTTTCTTTCTGTCTACTGATTTTGGGTTTTATTTGTACCTGTTCTTCTAAGCCCTTGACATGCATAATTGTTTGAGTCCTCTGATTTTTTTTTAAATGTAGGCATTCATAGCTATAAACTTCCCTCTTAGAACCAGCTTTGCTGTTTCCCAAAGGTTCTGGTGGGTTGTGTTTTCATTTGATTCTGAGTTTTTTGATTTCGTTCCTGATTTCTCCAAGGACACATTGGCCATTTATGAGTGGATTGTTCAGTCTCCATGTATCTATATACTTTCTGTAATTTCTCTTGCCATTCATTTTTACTTTTATTCCATTATGGTCCGATAAGACACATAAAATTCTTTCAATTGTTCTTTATTTGTTAAGACTTGATTTATGGCCTAAAATGTGATCTATTTTAGAGAAAGTTCCATGGTCTTCTGAGAAAGTATATTCTGTAGCTTTTGGATAGAACAGTCTGTTGTTGTCTATTAAGTCCATTTGATTTCTTGTGGTGCTTAACTCTGGAGTTTCTTTTTTTGTCTGAATGGTCTATCTATTGATAACAGTGGGGTATTGAAGACACCCACTATTATCATATCTGAACCTATCTGTTCAATAGTGTTTTTTTTAATGAAGTTGGGGGTACTAATGTTCAGTCT
The DNA here is from genome assembly GCA_007922755.1 of Pedetes capensis. Classification (NCBI taxonomy): domain Eukaryota; kingdom Metazoa; phylum Chordata; class Mammalia; order Rodentia; family Pedetidae; genus Pedetes; species Pedetes capensis. The sequence goes on along the minus strand of VMDO01002566.1, from coordinate 158,892 downwards.
CTACATATTTACAATTGTTATATCTTTTTGATTGATTGTTTTCTTTATTAATATATGGTGACCTTCTTTATCTCTTTGGACTAATGTTAAGTTGAAGTCTACTTTGTCTGATATAACAATGGCTACTCTTCCTTTTATTTGGCTTCTGCATATTTGGATAGTTTCCATCCTTTTACTTTCAGTCTGTGGGTGACCTTGCCAGTGAGATGTGTTTCTTGCAGACAACAAATTGTTGGATGTTGTTTTTTAATCCAATCTACTAATCTATGTACTTCGTTCAGGGCACAGCCAAAGAGCTGTGTGTACATCCCCAACATGTCCCAGGTGTCAAGATTTAGAAAATTAATCCTTTTTACTACTTCACTGATGGCATTTTAAAATGAAACTGGAATGAATGTTCTTTCTTTTCTTTTCTTTCTATTTCTACCTTTCTTTTTTCTTTCTCTTTCTCTTTTTTTCTCTCTCTCTCTCTTCCCTCCCTCCCTCCCTCCCTCCCTCCCTTCTTTCTTTCTTTCTTTCTTTCTTTCTTCCTTTCTTTCTTTCTGTGGTACTGGGGGATTGAACCCTGTGCACTCCATCACTGGGCTGCACCCCCAGCCCATGTTTTATTTATTATTATTATATTTTTTTAAATTTTTATTATTTTATTTTTTATTTTGAGGCAGGGTCTTGCTAAGTTACAAAGGCTCCTCTGTCTTCAAAATTGCCATCCTCCTGCCTCTGCCTCCTGAGTTGCTGGGATCCCAGGCTTGCGCCACCCTGCCCAGCTGGAATGTTTCTTAGTAAAAGTGTGACCAGGACAGTTTGAAGCCGCTACCTCAATGCATGCTGAGATGCTGTCACATTCGCTCACCATTGCTTTGCATCCCCAGTGCAAATGTCCTCAGGGAGAAAAGGCGAATGACATTTAATATTATTCTGAAACACTTTTGAACTTAGAGAGCCTTGAAGGGGTCTCGGCCCCAAGGTGCTGCAGAGCGCACCGTGGTCAGGGCTGTTCCCATTCACAAGGAGCTCCTGTCCAGGCCTTCGGGGCCCCTTTCAGGGAGGGTCTCTCGGGTCCAACTCTGAGGAGGCAGACAGGAGGCTGAGGGTGTTCCGGGTGCAGAGAGGTGGGCAGAGGGCCAGGCAGCCTCGCTGTGGGGAAGTGTGGGGGCCGTTCCAGATTGTTGGAGAATTGGGTGCAAACGAGGAAGAGGAAGAAGGTAAGCCTGGACAGCTGGGCAGGGGGCTCTATGGGGGAGACAGAGCCATAATGGAAAGGGGAAATTTGCATAAGAGGAAGATGTGTCTTTCTGGATCCAATGTAGGGAAGGGGTGGGGTGGGGCTACTCACAGCCCCACTGAGAGATGGGAAGGTGTGAGCTGCGCTGAAATGGGTTGGATGTGGTGGCTCTGTGAGGCAATGGGGCCCTAACCACGCCAACATCAGAGCACTTACGTAGCTGGAGATACTCTGTCCTCCTCCTGCACAGAAACTCCACCTTTTATCACCAGTAAATCACCAGGCACATAAGCCACTCAATAAATATTTGTTTGAACATAGGGATCAATGAATAAAGGATGTAGAAATAATAAGACTCAGTATGCGAAAAAGAAGAAAAAGCCCCCAGCTATCCCACTTTTGACTTTCACTAAGCTTCTCCATAGATGCTAATGCCGCCTATGTTATAATCCAACTCTAGGTTGTGTAAAGTGCTGAAAATCAAACTTGTAGCTAAGAAGGGAATTGCGGCTTTCTTTATTCCTTGGGGATGAATTTGTGGCCTGAATACTTTGACTCCAAGAATATTTTCCCCCTGAAGTTTGGAAATGAACTTCTGTACTTCATCCTGAGTTCAAGCACTTAAGTTAGGTTCAAGAAATGAGACATGCAGTTTCCCACCCATTGGTAGGTACCAATCACCCATAAAGAGCACCCTCAGAACCAGCTGAGAAACCAGAGGTCTTCAGAAATTTTTGTTTGTGTTTTTGATATGGGGGTCTTTCTATGTAGCCCCATTTGGTCTCAAACTCAGTGTATACTCCAGGCTGGCCTCAAATTTGTGATCCTCCTGCTTCTGCCTCCTGAGTGCTGGCATTTCAGGTATGCACTACTGTGCTCAGTTCATTTTTGTCTTTTTAAAAAATTTTCTCTCAGTTGGGTGCAGTGGTGCACACCTGTAATCTCAGTGACTCGGGAGGCAGAGGTAGGAGGATCACAAGTTCGAGACCAGAGGGAATCTCTGTAATTTAGTGAGACCCTGTCTCAAAAAGTCAAAAACTCAAAAAAAAAAAAAAAAAAAAAAAAAAAGGGCTGGTGTGCAGCTCTGTAGTATAACACTTGCAAAGCATGCAAGTGCAAGGTCCTGTGTTCAACCCCCAGTACCGCAAAAATAAATAAATAAATAAATAAATGTTGTTGTTGTTGTTAGGTGCTGTCGAGTTGGTATCCGACTCATAGTGAACCTCGTAGGGTTTTCAATGGCATACTGTTTTGGGATTGCCTCGGGAGTGGATTGCCAGGTCCTTCTCTCATTTTTGCAGTGCTGAGAATTGAACTTGGGACCTCAGAGACTGCAGTGCAGCGCCCTACCAACTGAGCTAAATCCCAGCCCGATATAAATATAAAATATATAAATTAAATATAAAGGGAGTGTGGGAATGTTGGTAAGAAATGTAAGTTTCCTAAGTTTGATGCCTGTAACCCCAAATGGCAGTCATTCTGTGTACTGGGCCAGGGAGCCAGCAGCCCCCGTGGATGTCCTTTGATCTTGACTAGGTCAGTGTTGTTCGCTGTAGAAGGAGAAGCCTGAGGCCTGCAGTGGGTGTGTTGAAATGGTGCGGTGTTAATCGAAGTTTTATAACATTTTTAGGTCTCTGGGAGTGCAAGTTCGCAATCTGTGTGCTTTTCTACTTCGCTTTTGGGATTCTAATCTGTAAGAAGTTGGGGGCTGCCTGCAGCTTACACTGCAGGGGTCTTGGGCTCTTCCTGTTTTGAACTTTGAGCACATTCTGTCTGTGTCCGTGGTGTAGAAATTAGAGCTTAGTGTCTTGAAGTATTGTTCTCTGTGTGCTTTTCAAAATTTGCCTACTACTGAAAGTCCCTTGAAAGCAGGATCTCGGCCAGGTGCGGTGGTGCACGCCTATAATCCTAGTGATTCAGGAGGCAGAGGCAGGAGGATTACAAGTTCAAGGCCAGAGAGAGCCTGCAATTTAGCAAGATCCTGACTCAAACAAACAAACAAAAATGGGCTGGGATGCAGCCCAGTGGTAGAGCATTTGCAAGGTATATGTGAGGCCCTGGGTTCAAGTCCTAAGTACTGCAAAATAAATAAGTAAATAAATCATAAATAAAACAAGACAAAACAAACAAGAAAGCAGGGTCTTGGAGGAATGCAAAGATGTTTAAGACAGAGCAGCTGGGTCCATTCTTGGTAAATTGCAAGCACTGAGTAAATAGCTATTGAGTGAAAGAAGGTTGTTATTTTTTTATTTTTTTATTTTTTTGTGGTACTGGGGGTTGAACCCAGGGCCTCGCGCTTGTGTGGTTTGCAAGTGCTGGATCACTGAGCTGCACCCCCACCCAGCCCATTATTTTTTTACTTTTTGAGACAGGGTCTCACTAAATTACGCAGACTGCCTCTGGTCTCAAACTTGCGATCCTTCTGTCTCCGTCTCCCGAGCTGCTGGGATTACAGGCGTGCGCCACTGTGCCCAGTTTGAGAGAAGGTTATTCGGACTCACTTAACATGAAGCGAGGCAGTGTGGCTGAGCGCGGGTCGTGGGGGATAAAAAGCAGCCTCGGAACACACTGAGAGGTTTCCCAGATTTCCCTATCAATCTGATGCAATGAAACAGTGGGCAGGCGTTCTCTGAGCCAGAGCCTACATTTCCCTGCATGCATGTGTAGGGGACTCTGGGCTGGCTTGTGGTTGTGCTTAGCAGAGAACCAGACGCCCTGGCTCCACAGAGTCTGCCTGCGCATCCTGGGAGTCCACGGAGCCCAGCTGCTGTTCCACATCTGCCCTGCTCTGTGGTTTTAAAGGGCTGATGGTGCTTGTGACCCAGATAAACCAAAACTGTAACTAAAAAGGAATGGTGAGCTTTCTATCACCAGTGCAGGTCGGCACTGATAGTATGATATGTTCTGAATTTAATTGGCTGTAACGGCGTTTGTAAAAGGCTCTTCAGTCCAGTGTAAGAATGTCCATATTCCAGTTGCAACCTTGTTACACATGATGTTGGGCAGGTTCTATTTCCTTACTTCTCTTTCCCCAACTCTAAATGTTGTTGTTGTTAGGTGCCGTCGAGTCGGTATCCGACTCATAGTGACCCTCATAGGGTTTTCAATGGCTGACTGTTTCGGGATTGCCTTGGGAGTGGATTGCCAGGTCCTTCTCCCAGTTTTGCGGTGCTGGGAATTGAACTCGGGACCTCAGACTGCAGCACAGTGCTCTACCAACTGAGCTAAATCCCAGCCCCCCAACTCTAAAATAAGGCAGCAAACCAGTTTCAGCCTTTTTCTTTCTTTCTCTAAAGTGCATTTATTTAGTATGATTAAAGTGAACAATTTAACTTCTATTGGAAAGGGCATTTCTTATAAGAGTTTACAAAGTGAAAAAAGCAGAGTAGTGGATCAAGCATCCCATTTTGGTTTTGCAGCGAATCACATTGCCCCTTTAAATAGAGTCAGGTCTTGACTGCCGTGGAGAAGGTGTTTGTTAAGGCTTTGTGATAATAGCAGGCTGTCTCCATAGAAAGATCACAAGGAGCCTTAAGAGCACTAATTAGCCCCTACAGCAGCCTGATGGAGCAGAGATGTGTAATTATCATTTTACTCTCTCAGCTGGGGAAATCAAGGCACAGACACACAGAGTCACTTGCAACATGGACAAGATCATAGTCACCTAGAAAGATAGAGCTGTGTCTTCTTCTTCCATCCACATGGGGGGAATGTCTAGATTTTAACCACTTTTTTTTTTAAAGATTTATTAAAATACGCAGCGTCAAGCCCAGGAATAATTTTCCCTGCAGAAAGCAAATTTAGATGTAACTGGATTGGCGATGACATCTTATCTCATCTTTTATCTGTGGTGGCAGTTAGAAACTGCCTGCCTTGTGACAGTTGAAGCTTTCTCAGCTTAGTGAAGGGTCAGTTCTTTATAGTAATAACTTCACTCCCTTCATTCTTGAGGCTTTTTTGATGGTTTGTGCTGAGTTTCATTAACCTTGTAATAATGGGACCAACCAAGTATTTCATGTGATGTGGTTCTTTGGAACCCATTTATGGTAGAGTTTTATTATGAATCCTAATTATTCTGTAAAATCTGCACTGACATAGTTCTTTTTAAGAAACTGAATACAATTTACCTACGATGATCCTGTGCCTAGCCCAGAATTGGGGAGTGTTTTGTTCTGTTGTACACAGGGTTGCTATGAGTTGGACCCTACTCGATGGCTTCTAGCAACTGTATACTTTACCTTTCAAGTATACAATTCAGCAGATTTTAGTATAGTCATGAAATTGTACAACCATAACCACTCTCTAATTCCACAACATTCTCATCACCTCAAAAAGAAACCTAGCACCCCTCAGAAGGCAGACCTTATTTTTTCCCTCTCCCTAGATCCTGGAAAACACCAGTCTACTTTCTGTTTCTATGCTGTTCGTTAGGTGCTATAGAGTCAGTTTCTGACTCATAGTGACCCTGCATACAACAGGTGAAGCACTATTGTCGGTGCTTCTCTGCTGTTCAAAGGGTTTTCAATGGCTGACTGTTTTTTGAGAGTGGGGTGCGGGTCCTTCTCCCAAGCCTATAGCACTTGGTGTTCCCAGGCTGTCTCCCATCCAAATACTAACAGGCCCAACCCTGCTTTGCTCCCCAGATCTGATGGGATCTCGGGTTTGTGGTGTGGCTGCAGGCCTCTGTTTCTGTGGGTTGGCCTGTTCCGGGCATTTTGTGTAAATAGATTATATAATATGTAGCTTATCACATCTGATCTCTTTTCACTCAGCATCATGTTTTCTAGGTTCATCCATGTTGTAGCAGGAATCAGTTCTTTGCTCCACTTATGAACAAATAACACTATTTTACCAGAACACAACAACGTCATTTACTGAAAACAGGTGTTGCTTGGATTTTCTTTTTCCCATTGAAACATTCCCAAGTAGAATCTGGTGTGTACGCTTTTCTAGGTTCCTTTTGCAGGGTCTTTAAATAGATCTCCAAGTAGGTAGTTTGTAAGAGTTTTCAACTTAAATTCCACTTTATTAAAATTGTTTAAGTCTCTGAAATACAGTGTTGACTCCTATGTGCCCTCGAATGTAATTCAGCATGGCATTTGAGTGGTCCTCCCAGCTCTGGTGGGTATCAGGGACCAAAACGTTGACTGAAGATCTCTTTTATCATTGACTGTTTTTGGTTGGGGGCCCCAGTAAAGTACAGCGGGAGGCCCTTTGCCTTCTTTCTTTGGGCTGTGCACACCGCTTGGGTCATAGCCATAGCCTGCCTACAGAAGGACAATGTGGGTATTATCTAACTTTTCTTCCTTCTAAGTTCTCTGCCATCGTTCTTAGGGGGGCGTGCATGTTGCAGTCAGTGTGTAGGTGGCTGGCAGTACATTGGTATCCTGGGATCATCTGCCATATTCCTACTTCTCTAAGTATTCTTTAGACTCTAAGGGTATTTATCACAAGACAATTGAATCAAATCATGGCAGCCTGCTGCTAAGAAATATTCACCCTCTGCATTCACTTCTCCTCTTAGCACCACAGGTAGCTTGTGTTGTCAAGAACATCACTGGTTGGATTGTGACCATGGGTTAGGTCGGCTTAGGAGATTTATGAAATTGACCTTTTTCTGGTATTTATGCTGTGATAAAATTTACATCTCTATAAGCTTGATGATGACATTCAAAGTGCTGCTTTGAATTTCCTATACATGAGAATAGAAACAAAAACTAAAGAGTCCTAGATAATACACAAATAGATTGATTTTTATGTCATAAAATTGTTGTTTATTGTTAGGTGCTGTGGAGTTAGGTCTGACACATAGCGACCCTATGTACAACAGAATGAAACACTCCCCTATTCTATGCCAGGCATACAATCTTGTTTATGTTTAAGTCCATTGTTGTAGACACTGTGTCAGTCCATCTAGCTGAGGGGTTTCCTTTTTTTTTCATTGACCTGCTACTCTCCCAAACTTGATGTCCTTCTCCAGGGATTGGTCCTTCTGACTACGTGTTCAAAATAAGACTCAGTTTAGCCATCCTTGCTTTCTATAATGTTAAATGGTGATCTTCTGGTTAATAGTGCAGATGAGGATTTGACTAGCCTCGGAATGTGGTCAATTCAGTTATTTTTTTTTCCCTCTCAGAACAGTCTATCTGTTATATCTGTTATTTCATTTAAATGGTTTTGTTTTCATAATATTTCACTGACTGGTATCATTTGCCTGAATGACAGAGCATAGCAAGTATCGTTAATGAAAGGTACCACAACCACTGCATTTTAAAATAAAAGTATTGGCTGCAGTGGTGCGCATCTGTAATCCCAGCACCTTGGGAGGCAGAGGCAGGATGATTGCCAGTTTGAGGTGAGAGGCAGCCTGCGTTAGTGAGACCCTGTCTCAAGGTAACAAATATAAAAACAGGCTAGTGGCGCAGCTCAGTGGAAGAGCACTTGCAAAGTATGCGCGAGGGCTTGAGTTCAACCCCCAAGGGCTGCCAAAAAACAAAACAAACAAAAAGAAACAAAAGTAAAAGCATGAATAAAACTCAGAGAAATCCAAGTCAGTTAAAAATAAGCATTTCTATACAAAGTTTGAACACTTAAATTTAAAAGTTGAGATATTCTAAGTATCTCTTTGCAAATGAATTCAAAGTGCAATGTGTTCTTTGTATCATAACTATGTCTTGTGAGCATCAATGCAGAGTTTTATAATAGGGGGTGAAACTCGAGGGGCTAAACAAAAATCTTAATTTTGTATTTCTTCAACTGGCAGCTTTGGTTTACCAAAATATTTATCTTTTCTTAAAATTGCATTTGTAGTTACAGAAAAAGAAATGCATAAGATGAAGGAATTGAATGGAATAATTTCTGAGTTTCTTTTCTCGTCTAAAGTTCATTGATTCTGTACAAGCTACTCATTTATGGAATTGCACAGAGGAAATTCTGAGAAATGGAAAAATTGAATAGATTAAGACGATAATTCACACAAACTATGTTATCTGAATGTGAGTAGATAGAAGGAGAAATGTAAGTAAGTATAAATGTCAAAGATATTTAACTCTAATGCCACAATGGATTATGTAGTTGAAAACTTAATTTAACATTCACTTGTATTCACTTGTAACTTCTTTGATAATTATATTTTTGATTTTTTTTTTTTTACTTTTTTTAAATAGGGGAGTATTCTATACTTTTCACATTAGATTTTCTAAGAATTGGTCATTTAATCAACTAAAACACTGTTGAGTCTGACATAAGAGTCCCAATTATATATGCTACATTGTTTGTATATTTTTAACTGCCCTGTTGTTGTTAGGTGCCATCGAGTCATGTCCAACTCATAGCGACCCTCATAGGGTTTTCAATGGCTGACTGTTTCGGGATTGCCTGTAAGTGAATTGCCAGGTCCTTCTCCCATTTTTGCAGTGCTGGAAATTGAACCGAGGACCTCAGAAACTGCAGAGCGGTGCTCTACCAACTGAGCTAAATCCCTAGTGAATATATTTTATCTTTGTTTGGGGAATGAGGGACCTAATGCTCATTGGACTGCCATCTTGTCCTGGGCGCCTTTGATGTGTTTTTTTAGCCTCTGATGCCACTTGATTCTCCCAGAGAAAAAGTTGAGATCCTGGCCACAGGGAGAGGCAGAAGCAAGACCCAGAGGAGGTGGCACTGCCTACTAGGTGACATTTTGGAAGGTTTGTGGGTCTGGTTTTGGTTATCATGATTTGGGCACAGTGAGATTTGGTGGTTGGAGACCCAATTGCTGGACATCCTGCAGTGCTTTAATTAATCCCAGATACTGCAGATTGTCTTCACAGACCTTCATGGAGACAAAAACCATGTATATAGTAATCTGAGCCAAGAGCTAACTTCACAGTACAGATAAACACAAATCATTTTTTCCCATATCTAGGAGGTGCTTTGGGATTTCTGTGAATGTCACAACCCCCAAGATAAAGGGAGTATGTCCTTCGTTTTGTTCAGACCTTTGCCAAGAGTTTTTGCTTTTTTGGAAAATGACATCATGATGGTAAGCCTAGTGAGACCCCCCAGCAGCCATCTGTGGTGGCACCATGACCCAGGTACTGTGTCCATGCACTGCCCACAGTGCACAGCTCCCATGTGCCTTCTGGGGCAGCCGCGCCTGGCTCTTACACATTGAAACATATTTTTAAAATTATAAATTACTTTCCATTTATTTGTTCCATGTGTTTTTATTAGGGTGTGGCACAGTATGAAATGATATGTGGAGGTAGACTAAGTGTGATTCTTGCTTTGGGACAGCAGAAGTGTGTGGGTATCCAGAAGGGGGCTTTGCATCTGATAGTACGGACAGTCCGTACGTGCTTTCAAACGTGAGAGATCATAGTTTACAAACTGTCTCTGGGGGCTTGGGGTAGAGCTCAGTGGTAGAGCACATGCTTAGAATGCTCTGGGCCCTGTGTTCAATTCCCAGCACCCATAAAAGAGAAAAGTTTCTCTTGTTTAGTCCAATCTCGGGCTACTTTAGGTGAGTCCTCTGTCCACAAATCGAAGCAGAGTTTTTTGGATGCGGTGACCGTCTCAGTCCGTTTGTGTGGCTGGAACTGAACAGCCCCAGTGGGCCATTGCTAGGCAGAAATTTACCAGCTCCCAGTGCTTGAGGCTGGAGGTCGAAGATCAAGGCGTGGGGGCGGGGTTAGTGATTCTGATTCCAGATGGGGCCTTGGTGCATCTTTGTGGGGCAGAAGGCAGAAGAGCAGGAAAGAGCAAACCCACTTGCCCTCACCCTTCCCTAACGGCACTACGCTCTTTCCTAAGAACCTCAGTAGGCCCCCCTCCCCGCACCGCCCCATTGGGGGTTCAGTTTCCAACACATGAGTTCTGGGGAACACATTCAGCATGGCTGTTGTTGGTGGGGGCCATCGAGTTGGGTCCAACTCCTAGCTGCCTTATATATGTCCGCGGGGTTTTCAATGGCTGAATGTTTCGGGAGTGGGCTGCCAGGTCTTTCTCCCATTTTTGCAGTGCTGGGGATTGAACCCAGGGCCTTAGAGCACGCAGAGCAAGCACCGTACCAACTGAGCTAAACCCCAGCCCCACTATCAGCATTCATTTCTTAAAAAAAAAAAAGTCTTATTGTACCCAAGAAAACAAATGAGGTATCATTTGCATTTATTGTATTTGGACCAATGGTTGATGCCCTCTGGAGGCGTTTCATTCAGTTTCTGGCACACTTGCTGTTCCTGGGACTTGGAGGCATTCTCGGGCTTTGGGGCAGGGTGGTGCTTAGGTTGCCTTTCTATGTCCGGTTGTTCATCCTCAGGAGGCACCGTCGTGGCTGCTGCAAGGGCAGGAAACCCCTCCCACCCCTCCTTCCAGGTGGGAAGAACTCTAGTGCTTATTCTCTTGCTACGTCCTTAAATAAGGAGGCCAGCAAGATTGGGATGATGTTTGGCATCAGCTGGTTGTTTCTCTGCTGTTCTTAGGATTCTAATGGCTAATTGTTTCGGGAGTGGGCTGCCATGCCCTTCTCCATCGTCTGTCCTAGTTTGGAAGCTCAGCTGAAACCTGTCCACCATGGGTGACCCTGATGGTGTCTGTAATACCAGTGGCATAGCTTTCAGCATCACAGCAACACATAAGACCCCATCATAGGGCAAACTGATGTTGAATAAGGGAGATAGAAGAATTGATATTTGGAATTATGGTGTTGGAGATGAATATTGAATATACTATGGACTGCAAAAAGAACGAACAGATCCATCCTATAAGAAATGCAACCAGCTTGCTCCTTGGAAGCGAGGATGGCAAGACTGTGTCTTGTGTATTTTAGGCATGTCAGGAGGGCCTCATCCCTGGAGAAGGACATCGTGATTAGGAGAGTGGTGGGTCAACAAAAAAAAGGAAAACCTTCAAATAGATGGATTGACACAGTGACTGCAACAGTGGGCTTAAACATAAAAAAGACTGTGAGCATGGCACAGTGTCACGGAGTGTTTTGTTCTGTTGTATATATGGTCATTATGAGTTGGACCTGACTGAACAGCACCTACAACAACCTCAGCTGGATGAACCAAATATAGCTACTTCCTATAGTGACAGTCGCCTGCAGCCATAGCCCTGTGGCATTGGATCCCGTCAGATCTCAGAAGCTAAGCAGGGTCGGGCCTGGTTAGTACTTGGATGGGAGACCGCCTGGGAACACCAGGTGCTGTAGACGTGGGAGACGGTCCCAGCAACCCACTCCCCAAAATCAATCCACCATTGAAAACCCTGTGCAGAAAAGCACTGACAATAGCGTTTCACCTGTTGTACATAGGGTCGCTATGAGTCAGATACCGACTTGACGGCACCTAACAACAACTATAGTGAGAGTCAGGCTGCAGGTGGGTTGCGACAGGGACACCACCGTGTGCACCAAGCCCTCTTCCAGGCTTCCTGATGCCACCCGTTTCCAAAGAATTCTCCCTTGTACCGATGGCAGTTAGCAACTGGGTACAGTGGTGCTTCTTATGTGACAGAGGAAGTAAATAGTAAACCCCGCCTTCTTGTATACTGATGATGCCCCGTTGGATGTGGAAGCGATCTGACTGTAAGCATCAAGTTCAGATGATGAGGAGTGTGGGTAAGGCGACGGCCTTCACTTCAGCCTTTCCTGGTGTTTCTATTTTTAAGTTGGTACCCAGGATGCTGCTGTAACACGGGTTTTGCCCTTTAATTGAAAAGGATTTGGGGCTGCCAGCTGCTTGGCTGCCAGTGGCACTAATGGGGCACTGCTGATGCGTAGTTCAGGAAGCCCCTGAATTACTAGGTGTCTCAGACCTAATGCCTCGTGTGTTGCCCGCTTGTCTGTCAGGAGCCATAGGGCATGTGGCAGAGTGAGGTGGCAGTTTCCTGACAGGCTGCCCGGTGCGTCATCCAGCTCTGAAAAATACTGGTTGATTAAAGGAGAGAGAGGTCACCGTGCCTGGTTGCTTATGGCACCTGACATAATACGTGGTGCCTGGTGGATGCTCAATACCTGGCATCTGTCTGAATGAGGCAATCAGGAAGGTGAGTGTGTTGGTCCAAATGGAGGGGCCAGGACTGTGACGTGGGGTGCTGCAGCTCTGCTTACGCATCCGCTCTTGGGGGCCACATTAAATGTGTGTGTGTGTGTGTGTGTGTGTGTGTGGTGCTGTTGAGGTGGGTCTGACTCATAACAACCCTATGTAAAACAGAACAAAACATTACCCCTGACACTGCCATATACACCATCTTTTAATGTTTGAGCCCGTTGTTGCAGTCACTATGTTTCTTTTCATTTTGGGTCATGCCACATCAGCAAAAGGAGGTCCCAGGGGCTTCACTCCATTCCCATCATTAAGATTGACTCTACTTTGAGGAGACAACTCCTCCCTAGTCGTTTCGAATGCCTTCCACCCTGGGCACTCATTTTCCAGCGCTATATTTGACAGTGCTTCTCTGCTATTCACAGGGCTTTCAATGGCTAATTGTTTCAAGAGTGGGGTGCTGGGTCCTTCTCTCTCGTCTGTCTTAGGTGGAAGCTTAGCTGATACCTGTCCACCATGGGTGACCCTGCTGGTATCTGAAATACTGGTGGCATAGCTTTCAGCATCATAGCAGCGTGCAAGCCCCCACAGTACAGCAAAGGGACAGGCATGTGGGGGATGTTAAATGTTAGGTTTTTCAAATTGCTTAGACCTGTCCCCACACTTCATTTCCACAAGGAACATGGAGAGACAGCCAAGCGGGCGTGTTTAACAGATACAAATAGCTCTCTGGTCTTGAATTTCTAATCTGGTTGTTCTTCATTATTTCCAGTCACGTCAGCCGCTCTTCTGGAGGTGTCTGGACATTGATGCTATTCTGTGCCGAGTGCCCAGTGGACGAGATTCTCACGGTGTTATTCCATAGGGGCGAAGAGCCCCTGAAACATGGCTCAGTGTGTACATCCGGAGGAGGAGCCTCTGCCAGGCGGAACCCAGTTTCTCGTGGGGTGGAAAGAGGGTGTACTTCCCCTCCCCAACTGCCCCTGCTCAGGCTGCGGGCAGAACTGAAGCGGGGCTGGGTGTAGGGACGCCTGGTTAATGCATTCAGATCGTAGCAGCCGATGCACTTTCTATAGCACGCTTTCTGTTCTTCCAGAACATACTTTTTTCTTATTTCTCCTCTGGAAAAGATGCCCAGGGCCCATTCCTTTTGCAGGGCTGCGGGCCCTGGTGAGGTTTAGACACCTGGAGCTGGCTTAGCCTCCGTGGGCACTGTTGGTTCTCCCTGGGCCTTGCCAGTTTCCAGGAGGGGCACGTGCTGGTCACCATGGGAATAATATGCACTTGGGTGTGTTCTCCCTTGTAATGTTTGGGTGGTGGAACAGCTGTGAGATTTCCTGTCCTGGCAGATCTCAGAAAGTGTCCTCTGGGACCGTGTAGGCCATCCTGTCCCGGCTCCTCCCTCAGCGAGGAGCCAGCAGCACTTAGGATCTCTCTGGAGTTCAGGCCCCCCCCCTGACTCCCAGCTACCCCTTCTATCCTGGGGCAGGCAGGGTTCTGGCAGGAAGGGCGGCCAGCTTCCTGTCCCCAGGTACACATGCGCCTTTTCTCTTGCTTACCTGAAACACGGTCTCAGAAAGTGAATGAGCATTCCTTTGTAAGAGACAAACAGTGTTTTTGGGGGTTGTTGTTGTTGTTAGGTGCCATCAAGTCAGTACTCGATTCATAGCGACCCTATGTACAACAGGTGAAACACTATTGTCAGTACTTCTCTGCCTTTCATAGGGTTTTCAAAGGCAGATTGACTTTTTTGAGTGGGTTGCCAGGTCCTTCTTCCAAACCTACAGCACCTGGTGTTCCCAGGCGGTCTCCCATCCAAGTACTAACCAGGCCTGACCCTGCTTAGCTTCCAAGATCTGATGGGATCGGATGCCACAGGGCTACGGCTACAGGCTTTTGGGGGGTTGGCCACTGTTAAATTCAAACGTGTTGTGAATACATGGAACGAAGGGCTCAGAATTCCCTCGACACCGTGTGGCCATCTCCCTTGCTGTCTTCGCTAGCGTCCATCTGGCCCCTCTGGCTCCATAGCAACTTACGCTCTTGCTGCCTCTGAGCTCTTCCTGCAACCCAGAGTCTCACTTACCTTTGTGCCTCCGGTTCTCAGTTCCTACTGTCTGCACACCAGGTGTTCTAGAAATCGCCATGAATGATACATAGGGACTGAGGGCCACACTTCCTGTGCTTGTTTCATCTTTGGAAGAACTGAAGCTCTGTGCACGAGGTGAAACAGCACAGTTGCAAATTCGATGCTGCTCCTGGGCAGGGGCTCGCACATGGTCCGGCTCCCATGGTGCAACTCTTCCTTGGTTCCCTTACGCTTGTCTGCCCTTTGCTTCTCTCTGTGAAGGGTCCCTTCCTCTCCCGCACCCCTTGGCATGGGGTCTCCATGGTCCCCTCACATCTCAGCCTGCCTGTGCACTCTGGTGGCGTCTTCTGTTTTTTTTTTTTTTTTTTAATCAGGCATGTTCTGGAGACTTCTAGATCCAGGTCCCTGTTGGAGACTTTTCTGGGCCTGACCACTGATGTCATCTGCAGGGTGGTCCAGCTCCCCATCAAAGTCAGCTTTGCGGAAGCTAAGCTTGTTAGTCTCATTCCTGCCCTTTCCCGGCTCCTCATCAGCCAGACACCCCAGACATAAACACCAGGCGGCTCCCGCCCCTCCTCTCTGCACCTCCTGCTGTTTAATCACTGATAAAGTGGGGCCCTGTGGGGTCTCCCTCCTCATGCCCTGCCGCTGCTTACTTTCCTGCTGTGGCTCAATCCTGCGTCTGCCTGGGCCCTCACGCCTCACACCTGCACTGTGCCTGTGGCTTTCTGAGTGCTTTGCTGCCTAGGTCTTGCCTTCTCTGCTCCTCTGTGGCCTGGGCACTGCTCTCTCCCAGCTGCGCTTGCCTGCTGGCTCCCTGCTGGCCCTCGGCTCCTCCTGCCCCTTGTCTTCACTCCCCTGTTTCCCACTCAGGGAGTCCCCTTGTCCTGCCCTGCTGCCCTCATCTTCAAGACAAATAAATTCCCTTCATATTTAAAGACTTCTCTCAAGTGCTTCCTGTTTTATGAAGTCTTTGAATAGCCAAGGAGAACTTTCTTTCTTTTCTTTTTTTTTTTTTTTTTTTGCGGTACTGGGGGTTGAACCCAGGGCCTGGTGCTTGCATGCTCTACAAGTGCTGGACCACTGAGCTGCACCCCCAGCCCATTTTTTTTACTTTTTGAGACAGGGTCTTACAAAGTAATGCAGACTGCCTCTGGTCTCCAACTTGCGATCGTCCTGCCTCTGCCTCGAGAGCCGCTGGGATTATAGGAGTGCGCACGGCACCCAGCTGAGGAGAACTTTCTTAAGAGTGAACTTTGTTCCTGAGCCTTCCCGCTCAGGTCCGTGTGGACTTGCTCATATTATCTGCGATGCTTTATTATACTCATGACTCTGCCTCCCTCTCCCCCAGCACAAGCCCTGAGACTATCTTGCTCATCTTTATATCCCCGGCACCTAGCAGAGTGCAGGGAAAATAGCTACTGCTCAGAAAGCCTGTGTTGGATGGGTGGATGGAGAGGTGTGTTGATGCTACACGCGTGGGAATGAGGGCCGCTTCCCTTTTGTGAACGATCCAGTGGGTCTCCCTTAAACAAACGTGTACACATCAGGGTGAGGAGACCGCGGCAGAGGAAGGGTGCCTGGTCATTTTGGTTTAGAGTCTCCTCTTCCTTCCTATGTTGTCTGCCTACTGGAGAGTGGCCCGACTGCCCCTGCTGTGGTGTTAGGGGCCTGGGACAGGTGAGCCCAGGTATCCTTTCCTTCACTCTTCCCTGAAACTTCTCCAGGGGCTGCTCCTGCCGTGGGGATCCAGGATCCGTACCACCTCATCTAGACTCATGTGACTCGATCACCAACAGTTGAAATGTGAGGTGGAGGACCTGGTCCTTTCCTGGGAGGGAGTAGGGCATTAGAAGAGGTAAAGGGAGCACCGGGTGGCGCCAGTAATCCCAGCAGCTCAGGAGGCGGAGGTAGGAGGATCGCAAGTTTGAGACCAGAGACCGTCTGCATAACTTAGCGAGACACTGTCTCAAAAAGTAAAAACAAACAAACAAACAAAAAACCAAACCAAACCAAAACAAAACAGAACAACCCATAATGGGCTGGGAGTGCAGCTCAGTGGTCCAGCACTTGCAGAGCATGCAAGCGCAAGGCCCTGGGTTCAACTCCCAGTACTGCCAAAAAAAAAAAAAAAAAAAAAGAGGTAAAGGAAGAGGAAAGTGAAGCTTCAGGATTCTGTAGAACGTGAAGATGTTTTCTGCAGGCGTTCACCCCATCCCAGGAGCAGGTGCCTGTGGAGCGATTGGTAATGTCAGTGTGGGTTGCACACGGCCATTCCCTCCGTCAGATGTGTCAACTTCTGGGGTCCCCAGAGCTTTTCCAGGTCTTCTAGAGACAGTTCTTCTTGCCCACCTCGTGCTGGACAGTTCGTTTGCCAGCAACGGTGTCTACTTCGGGCTCAAGTGACTTGTCAGGCTGGCGTCTTGTTGTAGATGCTGGGCTCTACAAACATCTGGCTTCTCCTAGCTGAGAGTACAGTCTATCAAACACTATAGTTGGAAGGAAAGCCTGTGTCATGGCTTGGTAGAGGCTGCTCTTTCCATCTCTCTTGAATTTGTCAACTTGTGATGACTGGTGGACAGAATTATCAAGGATAGAATGTGTATATAGTTGTAGGCTGGAAAACCAAGTGCTCTACTTACCATTCCAATTATTCCTTCAGAGCTGGGCGCAGTGGCGCACGCCTGTAATCCCAGCGACTTGGGAGGCGGGGGCAGGAGGATCGCAAGTTGGAGACCAGGGGCAGTCTGCGTAACTTAGTGAGACCCTGTCTCAAAAAGTAAAAACTGGGCTGAGGGTGCACTTCAGTGGTCCAGCACTTGCAAAGCATGCAGACGCGAGGCCCTGTGTTCAACCCCCCAGTACCACAAAATAAATAAATAAATAAATAAATAAATAAATAAATAAATAAATATTCCTTCACCTTTATGCTGGAAGTTCATAAGGATTTGCTCTTCTTCGTAAGACTTTCAGTTTAGGATGAAATTGCAGCTGATGGCAGAGAAGGAATTACATTTGTACGGGGGAAGGTGTGGGTTTTAAGTGTCTATGATATCACATTCTTGATTTCCTAAGACATCCCTGGTAATTCTGCCCTTACTTAGCTACAAATAGGGAACTACAGAGAAAGGTCATTGCTGTTTGATTCTTATTCCAAATAAAGGATTTACGATTAGAGCCCAGCGAAGTGCAGTCTGCACAGCCATAGGAAAGGCGACAAGGCATTTCCGCCATTATTTTGGTTGTTCTCCTTTGACCAAAGCAGGCAGAAGATGCTGCTGCCTCTGTTAGCCAGAGCGCAGGTCTGGTTCAGTATGCGCCGGCTGGGTGCACTTGGTAGCGTGATGTCCTAGAGGACAGCTCCGTGCTGCCCTCTGTGTTATGGGCTGCCGCCTTCTAAATTTGTGATTTCTCTTTCTAAGCCTTTAATCCAGTCCTTACTACTCAGTGCAAACGGTCAGACTCACGTAAGTCTTTTGTCATTTTTCCTGCAGATTTCAGCAATGTCCCTGATATCACAACCGGTCTAAAAAGGAGCCAGACGGACGGCACTCTGGATCAGGTGCCCCACAGGGAGAAAATGGAGCAGACGTTCAGGGTAAGACACTGACACAGACTGTGGACCAGGAGCCAGGCATGCAGTGTTCACCCCATCTTCACCTAAGGTGGGGGGAGAGAAAACAGAGTTTTCCTATCCTGAGGTCTAGCACTTGGTACAAACTTGTCTTTTTTCCCCTTAAAGAATATACTTCCCTTTTTATTTATTTATTTTTTTTGAAGTGAGTATTAATAGGAACGATTTCCTAAGCAGAACTCCCCCGGGACTTCCAGCCTGCCATCAAAGAGCAGGGCAAACAGGTCCTCCATCAGGAGGCTTTGCTTAGCTATTTTGACAAGAAAATACTAAGCTCAGGTGTCCTGAAAAGCGTGTGAAATTATATCCTATTCCTTTTCTAGATTTTTTTTTTTGGCCAAATATAAATTATTTTAACTTTGGAATGTTGTCATTTTGTTGTGGTAAAATGTATATGACATAAAATCTGTCATTGTTAACCATTTTCAAGTGTACATGCCAGTGGCATTAAGCACATTCCCAGTACTTTATAACCATCACTGACATCCATTTCCAGAACTTTCTCATTATTACAGATGGAAACTCTGTACTTGCTAAGCAGTAACTCTCCATCTCCTCTTCCCCACCCCCAGTGAGCTCTATTACACTTTCTTCTCATTTGTCAATTCCAGGGACCTCATATAAAAGTGGAATGATAGGACATTCGTCCTATTGTTCCTGACTTATTTTTGTTAATGTCCTGTCTTCTAGATTTACGCATGTTGTAGCCTGTGCCAGACTTTCATTCCTTTTTAAGGCTGAATAATATTCCATTATATGTAGAAACCACATTGTGCTTGCCCATTCATCTGTAGATAGACATATTTGACTGTTATGTTCCTGTTGAAGTGAACATTGTTGTCCAAGTATGTGCTTGAATCCTTATCTGGTTCTTTGGGGAATATCCCTTGGGTGGAGTTGCTAGGTCATAGGAACTCTTTGTTCCACTTTTTGAGGGACAGTCTTCTTCACGGCGCTGTACCCTTTTCCATTCCTACCGGTCTTGGACCACGGTTCTAATTTCTCCCCCTCCTCAGCAGCCCTTGCTATATTCCTTTCTTCGCGGTGTTTCTAACTGTTCTCAGTCAGCTGTTCTTTCAGAAATGGTTGGGTGTGATGTATTTTAATACTAAGCCTAGATTTTGAACTGTGACTCTGATTTGTATTTCTTGTTTTTGTCTCAAATACGAATAAGAATGGAGGAAATCCAAGCAATAGCAGTTATTTAGATGAAAGATAGAGTGGGGCCATGCGTCAGCTGGGTTTGAACTAACATTAGCAGGAGCAGCGTGTGGCACGCCCTCTGGGCTTGGTGACGTCCACTGTGAAGGGTGGACTAGGCAGGAGCCTGCCAGCTTCATAATGGCCGGCCGCTGGCACTCAGGTGCTCCTCCTGCCTCCCTTGCCCTGCTGACTCCCTCTCCCTCCTCCAGAACCTCTCCACCCTTTCCTGGGATTCCTCAGAGGACACAGTTTCTTTTATTAAACTGAAATCCATCAGTGTTTCATCCCACAACTCTGTTCCATCTCTGGTAGGATACTGACTTTTAGGAACCCATATCATAGCTAATATTCATCAAATTTTTTTTATGATGCAGTGAATTCTAGAGTATTAAATGGATGTGTTTTGATTGGTCTCTCTCTCTCTCTCTCTTTTCCTCCCTCTCCCTCCTCCCCCTCTTTTTTTTTTTTTTTTTTTTTTTTTTTTGAGGTACTAGGGGCTGAACCCAGGGCCTCACACCTGCATGCTTTGCAAGTGCTGGGCCACTGAGCTGCATCCCCCGCCCATCATTTTTTTACTTTTTGAGACAGGGTCTCACTACGTTACTCAGACTGCCTCTGGTCTTGAATTTGTGATCCTCTCATCTCTGCCTCCCGAGCTGCTGGGATTACAGGTGTGCACCATTGCGCCCGGAGCTTCCCCCCACTCTTATAAAGAAAATGCCCCTGAATCACTTGTGAACCAAGGCTCTGTATTTAGGCAAGTGTGCTCTGGGGCATTGGCATAGTGTAGCTCTTGGGAGAAGTCACTTAATGCCACTAGGGATAATGATTTTCTCTCTGTGGCAGTTGGCTTGAGTTACACATTAAACTTCCTAAGAAGGAAAAATTTCCCCCAAATTTATTTTAAGATTCAGTTAAAATATCTGAGAAGTTAGCGTGTTGAGGCCATTTCCAACCCTGTTCTGTGACAGTGCCTGACACAGGTAAGCAAAGCTGTCACAAAGTGAACCCTGGCACATCCGTTAGAAGTCTAGAAGAGGAGTGAAAGCTGCAGTTCAGGTTGAAATCAGGGTGATCTGGGCTGTAATCACCGTTGTTAAAAATGATGAAGGGTAACCGGGCGTGGTGGCCCATGCCTGCAATCCCAGAAGGATCACGAGTTCGAGGCCAGAGGCAGCTTGCATAATTTAGCAAGACCTTGTCTGAACATAGTAAATAAAAATGGGCTGGAAGTGCAGCCCAGTGGTAGGGCACTGGCAAAGTAGGTGTGAGGACCTGGGTTCAGCCTGTAAGTACCACCAAAAAAAAAAAAAAAAGTGAAGGGAGACAGCCAGTGCATACATACAGGCGTACATGTATGTGCAGACCAAAGAACATGGAAGAATAAACCTATTGGAAGAGAAAGTCCAGTTTGTCCCTTATCCAGAATGCTCAAGTGTTTCAGATTTCATTTGTTTGTTTGATTGTTTGCAGTACTGGGGGTTGAACCCAGGCCAGGGCCTTGTGCTTGCATGTTCTGCAAGTGCTGGACCACTGAGCTGCACCCCCGGCCCATTTTTTAACTTTTTTTTTTTTACTTTTTGAGACAGGGTCTCGATAAGTTACGCAGACTGCCCCTGGTCTTGAACTTGCCATCCTTCTGCCTCCGCCTCCCGAGCTGCTGGGATGACAGGCGTGCGCCACTGCACCCGGCTATATTTCATTTGTTTTTTCATATTTCACAGAATTTGCTTATACATAAGGAGCTGTCTTGGGGATGGGAGCCACGTCTAAATATGAGATTCATTTGTGTTTCATATGTATTTTCTGTGTACAGTCAGAAGGGAAGTTGATGCAATGCTTTTAGCGCCCTCATGTGTGGACCATGGCCCCTCGTGTGAAGTCAGGCGTGGACTTTTGCACTTAGGGCCTCATGTCCGTGTTTTGGATTTTTTTTCGGCACTTTGGATGTCAGATTTTTGGGTTAGGGCTGCTCAACCTGTGTGACTGGGTTAAGCATTTGCTGTCAGATTCCTCTCAAATCTAAAGTAATCACTTCACCTTTCTGGCAGATGTGAAGATATCCACAGGTAATAATGGATTTCAGTGAATAAAAAAAAAAAGTAGGGAGATTTCCAGGACTTACTAAGCTCGCAGGTTCTTTGTTTCTTGGGAAAAATCATTGATCACCAAAAGTAATAATTGTGATGGATGTAAGTGAAAAGGAAGAAAGTTTCAAAGGACTTTTAACACAGTTCCATGTAATATTTTTTAGCCACCTGGGACCATCAGAAATCCTTCCCTGTGTTTAAAAGGATGATTTGGGAGTTTTCTGCTGTCTGCCAGTGTGTGCTGGGGGTGGGTCTTCCAGGGCCCCCGGTGCACTGTCCGTTAGCAAGTGGCCACTGAGGTCCACTGAGGCCCACACGAGGTGGTTTGCCTCAGGAGGAAGACCTGCCTCTGCTACCCGGGTCTTCTCAGGGGCCATTAGCTTCTTTTCAGATCTGACTCTGTTTGAACCTGGGCCATTTGGGATATTTCACTAACAAGTACTCTAGACTTGAGAATAGGAATAATTTCCATTGAAAATCACACGAAGCCTGGCTTGATGAGGCACAGCTGTAACCGGGGCTTTTGACAGCCCCACAATTTCTGCAAATGGTTCATAATTGATTGCCTTCTTTCTCTTTAAGGGTACCTATTACTGTCACAGCTCTTTGTGTGACCCTGTCAGCCTCTCCTGTGTGGGGGGATTTTTTTTTCCCCCTGCAGTATTGTTAGCAATTAGCCTGTGCTATTGTAATAGTTGGGAGTTTGAAAGGAATAAACAATTTTTCTTTGGGCGAGGGGGTTGAAGGAGTTTTGGGTGTGTTTTGGGGGACTGGAGGTGTGTTAATCCGTCCTCCACATGGGCAGGCTGCTTGTGTTCTGTGTTCTGCACTCAGAGCTGGCTCTGAACATGTGGCACTCGGTGGCTCTGTTGTCCCCACGTCTGCCATAACCTGGTGCCTCTCCAGAGCAGGCGGGCTTGCAGTGTGGGGTGGGAGTCTAGAGGAGGGGGAAAGCCGCCTTCAGTTGCCGTGCTGCTTTGGAGGTTGGTGGCACTAGGACATCCTTGTGGATGTGACTGGGAAGAACAGTTGGGGATTTTTTCCAGTGCATTGCCTGGGGATGCGAGCGAGAGTCTGCCTCACACACGCCCCAGCAGCCAGCCGCGGCTGCCGTCCTTCACGGAGAGGGAACAGGTTCCTCTGAGCTCCTCCTTTTCATGTGTAAGTAAACTCGGGCTCGGAATCCAGGGGTGTCGGTCCGGATCCGAATCGTAGCCTTGCTTGCATGGTTTTTCTTTCTCAGTTGAAAGTTGATCTCACGCTAAAAATGTCTAAAGGCTGTTAGGCAGATGAGAACATACGCCTCTCTCTCCAGAAGGGATTCTGACAGTAATCTTTAAGTATTCTGTATAGCTTCGGATAAGAGAACTTCTTTTGTATACGGTGACATTGTCAACTTTTCCTTTATCATTCCGAGATTTTAAACTGATCTCTGCAATAGTTTTGTCCGTTGGAAATATAAAGATTCCAGGAAGGCCTATGGAAGTAGTTACTGTATTAAATATATTTGAAAGGAGGAGGAGGACAGTTGTGAATATAGCAAGTAATTGTAGGCTTGGAAAATATTCTTGATGTGTGACACATACCTGTATCGGGCTTAAGGCTATCGGAGAGAATCCACAAAAATGAAATCTGCTTTCTACAAGGTAAGCAGAGTTTTGAATTTCGTTCTTCCCAATTAAGTAATTCTGCAGCTCTGTAGAAGAATTTTATGTGATCACCTAGTGTCGCTCTGGCAGTGGTTATTTTTTGCAGTTTGTAGGCGTTGTGTTGATAGAACAGAGAGCATTGGGAATCTGGAGACATACGGCGTGGTGTGTGTGTTGTGCTCTTCCCAATCTCATCAGGGCTAAGGTATATTTTGCACTGTTTGTTTTTTCAAGGTAGAAGAGAAGAATGCATGCTAACGTGTAGGCTTTTAGTCCACACTGTGAGTGAGCATAGCTTGGATTTGATGTGTAACTCCTGCCCACGCACTTAGCACAACCTTTTGAGGTTTTCACATGCATCGCTTTTAGGAGCCTGCATAGCTAAGAAGCTGAAGTGAAAGGAAGAGGTTTTTGAGCTACACGATTAGTTGTCTCGTGATCTCCAGGTATACGCGTTTCTTTGTGTTTCCTGTATTATTTCACGGTCTGTTGGGTTGTAAGATGTGTTTTTTAGAAAGTTAAACGAAAACATGATTTATTTATAAACAGTCTTTTTCCATGGCTGCTCTTTGGTAGATGCATCTAATCATGGTCCTTAAAACTAAACATGTTGTTGGGTGCCGTCGAGTCGGTATCTGACTCATAGTGACCCTCAGAGGGTTTTCAATGGCTGTTTTGGGATTGCCTTGGGAGTGGATTGCCAGGTCCTTCTCCCATTTTTGCGGTGCTGGGAATTGAACTCGGGACCTCAGAGACTGCAGTGCAGCGCTCTACCAACTGAGCTAAATCCCAGCCCCTAAAACTGAACATACCTGTTACTAAATGCAAGTCATCTGGACTAATTCATGTTTGAATGAACAGAGAGGGAGCATCTTAGAAGCAAATGCATTGCTCCTGCAAAATGGTAGGGTAGGACGCTCTCCCGTCGTAAGAAAGTCTTTCATGATGGTTTAACTGCAGGTAGCCCTTGCTCGCAGGCAGGGTATGGGAAAGAAATATTGACTTGAGGGTTGGAAACTTGAATTTGTATCCTGGTTCTCATCTCCTTAGAGTCAGTGCAAGTGGTCACATCCTCCTGAACTGTCCCATGAGGGGAAAAGAACAAGAAACCAGTGGCCTTAGGAATTGGGCCCTCTTGGCTCTCTGCTGACTCCAGGAAGACAAGGCTGCCTACCTCCCAGTGATGTTTGCTCCAGGATGGTGTAGGGCATTGATGAGCTTTTCTGAAGGACTGTGGAAATGACTAAGTAGAGACGATGCGTGTTGCATCTGCCTTTGCCCCTAATAGGGCAGGTCTTGAGTGCTGAGATGTCCAGCGAGGCCAGCCACATGCTGCCAGTTGAGGAAGTTCTACAGCTCTGTCCCCTTGGAAGAGGGCGGTGAGGATTCAGGGCAAAGAAGGAGCGGCAAAGGGCTGAGGTTTTGCACCCAGCTCTCAAATGCACCCTTCTGCCATTCTAATCCCATCGTTCCTTTGGGAAGAGACTTTGTAGCAAGTTCGTGGGCTTGTTCCAAGTGACTGTGCCATGTTCTTACTGGAATCTGAAAAGGCATTTGATCTCTTTGTAGTTACTTGGCCTTTTTTTTTTTTTTTTCAGATTTCCCATTTTCAGCCAGGTAAGGGGTGCATGCCTGTAATCCTAGTCACTCGGGGGTGGAGGCAAGAGGATCATGAGTTTGAGGCCAGAGGTGGCCTATGTAACTTATCAAGACCCTGTCTCAAGATGGAAAACAAAAAGTGACCACCGGGCACGGAGGCGCATGCCTGTAATCCTAGCAGTTCGGGAGGCAGAGGCAGGAGGATCGCAAGTTCGAGACCAGACACAGTCTGCGTAATTTAGCGAGACCCTGTCTCAAGAAATAAAAAAAATGGACTGGGGGCGCAGCTCAGTGGTCCAGTACTTGCAGAGCATGCAGGTGCAAGGGCCTGGGTTCAACCCCCAGTCTGCAAAAAAAAAAAAAAAAAAAAAGAAAAAAGAAAAAACAAAAAGTGGTCTTGGGGTGCAGCCTGGTGGTAGAGCATTTGGAAAGAGTGTGTGTGAGGCCCTGAGTTCGACTCCTAAGTACTGCTAAAAGAAAAAAAAAGTCCATTTTCTAGCTGCAGGCTATTAGTGCTCTGCTCTTCTGGGCTTGCCCTTGATGATTAGGGTTGGGGTGCCAGGCAGATGCCAGCCCTTCACAGGGCGTGGCAGGGTGGAGTGTGGTCCGTGCCATCCTGCTTGGTGCCAAGGATCACTTAAACACTCTGCTCCATGAGGTTTGCAACGTCTCCCAGGTATTAAAGGGACAGAAGTGAAGTGCAGGGCATTGGGGAGGGGCTGTGAGCGCGCAAGCGGTAAGCTTAAACTGGGGAACGGCCCCGAGACCCCGGAAGCGCACATACCGTGCAGCCACTGCACCAGGAGCAGCTTTGGAGCAGAGGCCTCGCCCTGCAGATGCAGAACAAGGGACTCTGATGGGAAAGTAGCGGGAAGAAGTCCTACTGGGGGGGACCTTTCTCCCTACCTCTCGCAGCTGTCCCCAGCCCTGTCACTGGGACTGATTCCTCCCGGCCACACGTGTCCCTGGAGGGAAGCAAGCTGAAGTGCGGGCGGGGGCTATTGCCACAGGCTGAGCTGAGCCCTGGGCCAGCCCGGGCCCCCACACGTTGATGCTGCCACAAGGGGTGCTGCCCGATGAGCGTGCGTCTGTCTGTCAAACCTCTGCCTGGGGCACGGCTTGTTGAGTGAGACCTGGGCTGGGCTGGGGTGACCTGGGGGCTGAGAGCTCGCAGGCAAATGTAGCAGAAGGGGTGCATTTTCCCGATGAGATATGGAGTGTGTGGATGGCTAGGAGCAGAGAGTCGGGAAAGGCAAAGGTGCTGGAGCCCGAGGCAGGTCTGGATGCCCAGAGCCCTAACTCAGGGAGGCCTGGCACTCCCTACGTCCCTCCCAGCTCTTCAGGCTTCTCATCCAGAGAGCCGTGCAATGCCCCTGACTCTCAGCGAGGTTGGAAGGGTTCCAGGAGACCCTTTCTTCCCCTCTGGCTCTCCCTTCCCCGTCTTTCAGTAACTGGCTCTTCTGTGGACGAAGCTGGTTTGTTCCAGGAGACCCTTCCTTCCCCTCTTCCGCTCCCTTACTCATCCTTCAGTAACTGGCTCTTCTGTGGACGAAGCTGGTCTCCGCAGCCAGCTCTCTCCTTTGTTCATTACCCACCCCCAACACTGTCCTTTCTGCTTTCCTCTACCCGATTCCTTCTTTGTATCCACACTTTCTCTTTCCATCCTGTTTTTCTACAAAAAAGAGTAAGCAGTTGCTAAGAGTCATCTTCAGAATCCCAAAAGGAAGAAGAAGAAGAAAGAGGAAGGTCACAAAGAGGGGCCGCCCATGAGTCAGAGAGCAGGGCGGGCTGGAGAGCAGGGCCTGTCAGGTGGAACCCTGGCTCTGAAATTAACTTGCTGTCAGGCGCCCAAGTGCTGAAGGGGTAATTACACCCCTTCTCCTCACACTGCTGCGATGGTGACTCACAGGAAAGGGACTTGGAGACGCCCCAGGGCTGGGGCCAGACAAGGATTTGCCCCTGGCGGAGGGGTGTGTGTGGACAGGGTGCTCTTTGCCTCGTGGTTGATATGCCACATCTACTTCCCAGGTCAGGGCAGGAATTTAGCTCAGTTGGTAGAGCGCTGCTCTGCAGTCTCTGAGGTCCTGAATTCAATTCCCAGCACCGAAAAATGGGAGAAGGACCTGGCAATCCACTCCCAAGGCAATCCTGAAACAGTCAGTCATTGAAAACCCTATGAGGGTTGCTATGAGTCGGACTCGACTCGATGGCACCTAACAACAACAACAACTTCCCGGGTCGTCGTCTTCTCTTTCTCTCCCTTGAAGTAGCAGGGACCACGATTTCCTCCCAACCTGAGATGAGGCTCAAAGAGGGCTGTTTGTCCTTTCCAAGGCGAGCTGAGGCTTAGGTTCGGGACAGCCAGCAGCTCCCTGCAGCGCGGAGGGTGGAAGGGCATCTCCAGCCTGGGCTTCTTGGCTCCTGCAGAGCAGTCAAGATGGGGCGAACGGCAGGTTTCCTGTGTCGCCCCCTCTCTTCCATCTTCCATCCTCCATGTCTTCAGCTCTCTTTCTCCACCTCTCTGTCCTTCTAGACCTCTTGGATCGGAGGTGGGCAGGCATGGAGCCCTCAGTATAATTTTGCTTTTGTGGGGAGAAGAAATCGGTGTAGTTACATTTCTCAGGCCAAGCCCTTAGCTCCGTGTAAACCCCGGCTTCAGGTTCTTGCCCATCCTCGCTGGAAGCTGCCTGGACCTACATGGCTGCAGTAGGAGCACATGGATTTTTGCTCAAAGTCTTTCTTTGTCCTTGGATAAGTCATCAGACTTCTGTATTGGTTCTGATTGTCTGCCCTGCTCTGCCACCTCTCCCTATCTGTCCTTTTTCCCCACACCTGATCTAAAGCAGTCTTTTGCTTGATGTTGCTTTTGGACCACATAAATATTCAGAGACGCCCCAAAGAAAAATCAGCTCTGTTAGAATTAGCATCGAACATCTGTTCATCCTTTGCACAGTTCACCAAAGTTAAAGCCTCTGAGAATCACGAAGGTTTTTAAGGTCATCTAAATAAAGGTCAGGATGGTCAGATACTTTATTCCCATGTCCTCTCTGTTCTTTACTCTCTTAACTTGCTTAGGAAATTATTTAGAGCAGACCATTTGAGAGTCTGGTGAAATCTGTGAACCACCAGAAAACATACACACGTTTAAAAAGTTGCATACAATTCCCGGTGTTCACCAACCTGATGCCATTTATCCGTGGATTGCCTCTTTTGGAATCTGTGAGCTCCAGGTTCATAATTCTGACTTTGAGCAAACACGTGAGTCATCTAGGCTTCATCTTTTCTTGATACCCCTGACATTATAGAATCAATCATCAAGTAACCACGATATGAACAGTGCCATGTTTGTCTCGTTGAGTGGCCTTTTGAACTTTGTTTTGATCTTTAAGTCTAATTATTTGGGTGGGATTAGCTATGCAGGTTTTAATTATTTTCATGTTCTAAGAGACGTCGAGGAGTGTTAAATAGCAATGCTTAGATGGTCAATCAATGATTAACTTGAGAGCAGAGCAGATGACATTGGTGGTGGTGGTTAGATGTTTCCACATTGCTGAACACCAATCACAACATTGTGTGATGGTGTTTTGGCATTTGACAGGGTTTTATTTTCTGTAGCTAGTGGTTTTTGGAGCAAGATTTTATTTATGTATTTATTTATTATTTATTATTTATTCAGCTAGCCTTTTTGGCTGGTTTGACCTCAAGATCCTCCTGCTTCAGTCTTTCGAGTGCTGGGATTACAGTTGTGTTCTACCCTGCCCAGCTGGAGCAAGATTTTCAGTGCTAATCCCAACCCAAAACTTTGTAGGCGGGTTTGGTAAAATGAATAGCTGTCTGATGGTCTAGGAGAGGGTAGTTGGAACCATTAGCTTAGGGGCACTTGGGCAGTGTTGGCACCTGTGGGTTTTTCTCTAGGTATATGTGAGAAGGACCTCCCCTTGGCTGCTTCCCCATGCAGCCAGCCAATAAAATCTTTGTGACACCTGATCCTTTTCTCCTGAAGAAATTAATAGCATAGTTACAATCTAATTTTGGTTTCCTACTGCTTGGGTGATGGGAGAAGGACCTGGTAATCCACTCCCAAGGCAATCCCAAAACAGCCATTGAAAACCTTATGAGGGTCGCTATGATTCGGATACCGAATCGACGGCACCTAACAACAACAACAACAACTACTTGGGTGGGTTGGAGTTTAGCTCACCTGGTAGAGCGCTGCTCTGCACTTTATGAAGACCCGGTTTCTATCCCCACCAAGGCATAAATGGGAGAAGGATGTGGCAGTCCACTCCTGAAGCAATCAGCCATTGAAAACCCCATGAGGGTCACTATGAGTTGAATCTGACTCTGCAGCAAACAGCAAGAACGGCAACCACCACCACCACCACAACCACAACAACAACAACAAGTGTTTCGGTCTGTGAGGCCCTGGGTTTGATCCCTAGTACAGCCAAAAAAAAGGGGGGGGGGCGGGGAGAGGATGTAGCAGCCTACTCCCCAAACAATTCCAAAACAACCAGCCATCAAAAACCCTATGGGGGTGGCTGTGAGTCAGACCTAAGTCAACAGCAGCTAACAACAACAACAGCAGCACTGTTTGGGCGCCTAATCTTTAATAATTACCAAGAATGGGGAGGAATCGCATCACACTATTCTTGAAAGTCTCCTTCACAAACCCCTGCTCAGATGTTAGCCGTCGTTAAGCGGTCTGGAACTGTCTTCTTGATGCCTTCTTGGTTGCTGTGAGCTGGATCCAACGCCATGGCATCCAACAACAACAACAGCAGCAAAAGCCAAATGGAAACTTGGATCGCCTCCGCCACGTGAAGATGCGCTTGGGTCTCAGCGCCGCGTTTCTGCCTTTATGACTCATAGCCGCTTTTCACCTTCGCAGGGTGTCGCAGCTTCACCATGTAGCTGCTTACGCTTAAAGAAAAAGAAGTTCTGACCAACTGTTCTGAGTCATTTTGCAACTCCCTCTAACATCTCAGCTCTGAGTAGCTTCGTGTGTCACTGTGGCAGCTGGGGGCTGCGGGAGGAGAGGTTGTGGAAGAGCCCGGCCTGGGAATGCTTCGTGCAGTTGGCACAATGGCGTTTTCACTGTCTCCGCCGCCGGCTTCCGTCGGCCAGGGGTAAAGACTGGACCGTGTGCTTTGCAAACCAGTCCCCTGCTGTTCTTCAAAACAGCATGAAAACCAGGGCAACAGCCACAACAATGAAAGTATAAGTACCGATGCCTGGAATACCAGGAAATGGACAACGCTGAAGAGAGTTGTTTTTTTTTTTTTTTGGATGTTTTTGTTTTTGTTTTTGTTTTTGCTGTACTTGTCCAAGTATATGTGAGAAGGACCTCCCCTTGGCTGCTTCCCCCTGCAGCCAGCCAGTGAAGTCTTTGTGACACCTGATCCTTTTCTCCTAAAGAAATAATAGCATAGTTACAATCTAACTAGTCCATCAGACAGCTACTTATTTTACCAAATCCTGGAGGTTGAACCCAGG
Source organism: Pedetes capensis (assembly GCA_007922755.1). NCBI lineage: Eukaryota > Metazoa > Chordata > Mammalia > Rodentia > Pedetidae > Pedetes > Pedetes capensis. Next base: position 128,880 of record VMDO01002566.1, on the reverse strand, counting down.
ACCTCGTGCTTGCATGCTTTGCAAGTGTGGGACCACTGAGCTGCACCCCAGACCATTTTTTTTAACTTTTTGAGACAGGGTCTTGCTAAATTACTCAGACTGCCTCTGGTCTTGAATTTGCAATCCTCCTGCCTCCGCCTCTCAAGCCGCTGGGATTACAGGTGCACACCACTGCACCCAGCTACGCTGAAGAGAGTTTTGAAGGCACCTCCATTGTCTGCCCTCCACCTCAGCCTTCTGTCTGTCACCGCCTCCTTCTCCCCTCTTGTTTGTTCGGCTCCCAGTGGGTCCCTCCTCTGTGAATCACTGTCTTTTGTGTTCTCTGACTCTGCTGCCATCTTAGTTCTGTGGTGTTGTCAAAAAACACCTATCAGATGAGGAAAGTTCTAGATATGCAATTGCCGAGAAGGTTCTGGCTTGGCACATTTCATAGCCAGCTGCTTAGGAACCACAGATACTGCGTGACCTGAAGAGCCCTGCCGTCCTCTGACCACCCGCATAGCTTCCAGCTGGTGGTGGCATGGGTAGAATCCATTGCCTCCCTGGTTCACTCAGTGACAGGATCAAGGGCAACCAGAGGAGACCAGGGGGCCACCTTGGCCTGGCACTCCCAGGCGTCAGGAGGGAGCTGGGCCCTTCTCCCTTCCTCTCATCTGAGTATTGAGGACTTGAACACGATGCTTTTATAGCTGCCTTACCAAAGGGAAAGATTGGTTATTAAGCCAGTGATCTGAGGTGAGGTTGAAGATCAGCTTCTTACTCTGAGGCTTTAGCAAATGCTCACTTTCCATTTGTCATTGCCCCTTATCTCTTCTTTTGGTTTCTCTTGAGTCTCTTTTGGTGCTCAGGTCTGCTAGTCTCTTAGGTGTTCATTTCACCCCAGGGCCCCCTTATCTCTTCTTTTGGTTTCTCTTGAGTCTCTTTTGGTGCTCCCGTCTGCTAGTCTCTCAGGTGTTCATTTCACCCCAGGGAGATGGCGCTTTCGTTACTTTGTATGCATTGATTTGTATTTTCTAGAAATTTGACTGAAGTTGCAAAGGTGCATATGGAAAATAATAGTATTCTTCGTTTAAATTGTATCGCTTCACTTCTATTATGGAGTCAGTGTTAGAGTCCTGAGGTTGGTGGGTGGTAAAGCCTTGGATACATCTGTGTATGACACACTCGGTTCCCTATGTGGCCGTCAGTATTCTGAGACCCTGTCAAGAAAGTAGGCGGAGTAGTGTAATAGACTTGACCATCACATTGCTCAAACCCAGCAAAAATATTTAACTAGAACTATAATTAAAAGGGCAATGCAGTTTGTGTCTGTGCTCTCTAAAGGCAAATAGCCCTGGCAATAGCCAGGCCTAATTAAGGTTGCTAGGATATTAACATCTAATTTGATGGTTTTTATGCTCATGACTTTTCTTCCCAAAGTGCCACTTTTCTGAAAACCAGACTCCCAGCATTATGTGCAGCTGAATATTAGAGGTGAAAATCTGGGCCTTTCTAAGCATAGAGGGGATGGGCCTGGCTTCACACAAAGCGTGGTGCCTGGATGCCTTCTCCCTAGCCTTGTCCTTCTCATAGTGACGGGAAGTGCGTTTGGTCTGGGAAACCCAAGGGATAGCAAGCACTGGAAGAGAGGAAATTTGTCAATGATGCTAAATTAGTGCCACCTGCCATTGAACAAGAGAGACAGAAAAAGAATTGATGCTTTTGAATTGTGGTGCTGGAGACGTCTATTGAATATACCATGGACTGCCAAAAGAACCAACAGATCTGTCCTAGAAGAGGTACAACCAGAGTGCTCCTTGGAAGCAAAAATGGCCACACTGCGTCTTACATATTTCGGACATGTAGTCAGGAGAGAACAATCCCTGGAGAAGGACATCATGTTTGGAAGAGTGGCAGGTCAACGGAAAAGAGGAAAACCCTCCACCAGATGGATTAACAC
>VMDO01002566.1:85571-126841 GCA_007922755.1 Pedetes capensis | reverse complement strand
CCATGGGGTGAGAAGGTCTGAAAGTCGTCTGCCCCGCTTCCTGACAGTGTTGTGGAGCATCCATAATGCCCGTCCCGGAGCCCTGGCGTACACTGAGGGTCTGCGATGGCTCAGCTTCTAAGTGGAAGCCAAAGACTGTCGATGGCGACATTCCAACACTCAAGAAACCAAACAGAAACAAAGCCCTCCGACTTTCAGAATTTACAGTTTGTCCGCAGCAAGTCTGGTCCCGGGGAAGCAGCGTCTTCACTCACCCAAACCGAGTTCCTGGGCGCCTGTCTCAGACTGGGGATCCGGGGCTTGGGTCCTTCTGGAGGAAGCCGCTGGAGGGGAGAGGCGGAGGGGTGGTGGGTGTCCTGTGGCCGTGGGCCCGCACCTGTCTTTGGGCTGGGTTTGTGGTTGGTCTGCCTTGGCTCTGACCCTCCCATGCGTGAGGCTGCAGCCAGCAGAGGTGTGTGGGATGCCATGAAACGTGTGTGTGTGTGTGTGTGTGTGTGTGTGTGTGTGTGTGTGTGTCTAAGAAAGAAAGGAAAATGAGCCAGAGGGCTTCATTTCCCTGGGTACTAAGTTGGGAAAGAAAGTAGGCAGTGGCCTCTTCATTCGCCGTTGTGAGGAGTGAATCGGGAAGGCGGTTGGGCCAGGAGTGAACTGCAGGAAACCCGCTTCATCTCTGGGGCCTGCATCCTTATTAGTTAAAAAGAGTGGGGTTCCGCCGGGTGTGGTGGTGCGCACCTGTAATCCCAGCGACTCGGGAGGCGGAGGTAGGAGGATCACAAGTTCCAGACCAGAGGCAGTCTGCACAACTTAGCGAGATCCTGTCTCAAAAAGTAAAAAAAATGGGCTGGGGGTGCAGCTCAGTGGTCCAGCACTTGCAGAGCATGCAGGCGCGAGGCCCTGGGTTCAACGACCAGTACCGCCAAAAAAAATAAAATAAATAAATAAATAATAAATGAATAATAAATAAATAAATAAATAAATAAATAAATAAGAGTGGGGTTCTGTGTCCACACAGGCTCATGGCTAAGAGGGGAAATTAAACAAGACCCGCATGTGGAAAGTGGCTGTGGAAGTGGCGAGGGCGCTTAGCAAGGCGCTGGGCTCTGTGCAGAGGCTCTGAACCTCTAAGTACATTACCTCTGGGGAGTTGATTTTCTCCATGGCTCTGTTGACTAGAAGATACTCCAGTCCCTTTGAACATAGGGAACCTGAGATCCAGAGACGTTATGAACAGCCAGTGCGCGAGGGCAGTCACTGGGAGAGCCAGACTGGCTGCCAGATCCTAAGCTCAGTTTCCCCACTGTGCCATTCTGCCCAGCAAGGAGAATGAGGCGCTGATTGTAGAAGACAGGGTGTGTGCGTACGTGTGTACGCTGTGCATTTAAATAGCAGCTGTGTGGATATGGTCATCTTTCCTCTTGAACTGATGTAAAGGCAGAGAGAACAACTGGTGAATTGCGGGGAATGATGTTAGAAACTTGGACTAAACTTGGTTAGGCTGCATAGATTGTGTTTTGTTTTGCTTTGGTTTTTTTAGCCTTTGAAGAATCTATTTCATGGATATAATGAAATGTTCAGTATTTGTTATCAAATAATTTGAAATATCTGGAAGAAAGGTTCAAAAGCCTGGAATACTAAGTATTAATATTTGATATCTTCATCTGAACAGTAATGAGTTTATTAAACTTTGTTTGACGTGTATAACAACTGAAAATAGTGCAATATAAGAAGTTGTTGTTGTTGTTGTTGTTAGGTGCTATCAAGTCGGTATCCGACTCATAGTGACCCTGTGTACAACAGGTGAGACACTATTGTCAGTACTTCTCTGCTGTTCATAGGGTTTTCAATGGCAGATTGATTTTTTTGGGAGTGGGTTGCCGGGTCCATCTCCCAAGCCTACAGTACTTGGTATTCCCAGGTGGTCTCCCATCCAAGTACTAACCAGTTCTGATCCTGCTTAGTTTCCGAGATCTGATGGGATCGGATGCCACAGGGCTATGGCTGCAGGCAATATAAGAAGTAGATATTATTATAATAAATATTGGCCTTTCAAAAAAAGAGCCACTTAAAATATATTTGACAGCTTACAGTGATATTGAAGAAAACCCAACCAACCCACTCTCTCTCCTTCTCTCTTTCCCTCCCTTTCTCCCCCTCCTACCTCTCCTTCCTTCCTTCCTTCCTTCCTTCCTTCCTTCCTTCCTTCCTTCCTTTCTTCCCAGTGCTGAGGATTAAACCCAGGGCCTTTGCACATGCTAGGCAAGTGCTTGACCACTGAGCTACATCCCCAGCCCAGAAAGAAAACCACGTATGTCTGCACAGAAATGTTCTACTTGCAAAGGTACTTGAGGGGTCTCTGTCTGGGGCTCAGTGCATCAGAAGCTGAGAATTCCCACTCTGGGTACCATTGGCCTGTAGCAGACGGTCTAATAACAGCAAATCTGTGATTTTTGTTAGTGATTGTTAGAGAACATTTCTCCAGCAATTTATAACCCCTGACTTCTCTATCTCAGTGCAATTTTTTGTTGTTGTTAAACTTTGAGCTTCCCATTGGAGATCTCTCCTTGTAGAGTTACAGTTATGTAGATCCAAAATAACTTAAGAATCCCATTCCCAAAGGGACAGTCTCGTTGTAAATGAACACCTTGTTCCCTGCTACTGCTTCTTTTGGTGGCGGGGAATACATTGTGGGGGTGGGGGAATGGTGCCTTTCAACATGGTAAACGGGGTGCTGAGGAGGAACCCCAGTGGCCACTGTCCTCACAGCGTCTGTCATGTAGAGTCCTATGAAGATGTTTCTAAGATAAAATTACTGAATGGCAACATTATGTCAGTGGTGACAAGATCTAATTAAAAGACTACTTTTGCAACGCTGTGGTTCCAAGTGCCTACGGCTGTACCCCTGTGGCACCTGGTCCCATTATATCTTGGAAGCTAAGCAGGGTTAGGCCTGGTTAGCACTTGGATGGGAGACCGCCTGGGAACACCATGTGCTGTAGGCTTGGGAGATGGACCCAGCAACCCACTCCCCCAAAACAACCCACCATTGAAAACCCTGTGAATAGCAGAGAAGCACTGACAATAGTGTTTCACCTGTTGTATGTGGAATCGCTATGAGTCGGATGCCAACTCGACAGCACCTAACAACAATAACAGGGTTCCAATTATTAAGAACAGTGAAGGGGCCGGGCACAGTGGCGCACGCCTATAATCCCAGGGGCTCAGGAGGCGGAGGCAGGAGGATCGCAAGTTCGAGACCAGAGGCAGTCTGCATAACTTAGCGAGACCCTGTCTCAAAAAGAAAAAAAAAAAAAAAAAAGGGCTGGGGGTGCTGCTCAGTGGTCCAGCACTTGCAAAGCATGCAGGCACAAGGCCTTGGGTTCAGATCCTAATACTGCAAACAAACAAACAAAAACCAGTGAAGGGCAGATAAGTAGATTGAACCCACCACTCAGACCCCAGTTGGCAAGAGGGATCTGTGAGGATACAGAGCCCGAAGAAGACTACAACAACTTGAGCTAACTAGCGGAGGATGCAACTCTATAACAATCCCGACGTTCAAGGGATGCCATCAAGGAACTAGGCTAGCAATGGTTCTTAAGCCTCTTGGAACGGCTCACAGAGCTAAGGGCTTGGTCTGCAGCCAGGAGCCAGGGGCTGCTGTTCTTTTTCCAGATAAGACAAGTCAGAATCGACGCGAATTACAACCGGAATGAAAATCAGTTTCTTAGGGAAGCAGAGGAAGAGTGGACTCAGCCAGGGGTCAGTCTGGGCTTAGGTTGCTGGGCAGAGCTGGCTAAGCAAAGCTGGACACAGCCTGTTAAACCTAGTGTGTGGGACCTCCCTGCTCCCTGGATTCACCTCTGTCATCGTGAGTCTTCTATTTATAGATATTGCGGACCAGGAAATTAGAGGCTAACAGTCTCATCGAAGCTCTGTGTTGTAAAAAAATTTGATTACAGTTGGTTTTTGTGATTTTTCTCTTCAAATAAGTGACAAAGATCCTTTTTTTTCTTGCTTTAGTGTCCAATCATTAATATCCAAAGGGAAAAAACCTCAACTCAGTAAAATCTCAGAATTTATAATAATGACTTTTCCTGCAAAAGCTGTTCAGTAGTATATTATCAGTTACTAAGAATTAAGTCAGTACCATAACTCTGGAAGGCTGGAGCTTAGCACAGTTGGTAGAGTGCTACTCTGTGCTCTCTGAGGCCCTGGGTTTGATCCCCAGCACCACAAAAATGGGCGAAGGACATGGTGGCCCCTTCCTGAAAACAGTTAGCCATTGAAACCCCTATGAATAGCAGAGAAGCACTGACAGTGCCAGGAGTGGCACAGTGTTGGGGAATGTTTCGTTCCATTGTACATAAGGTCACTATGAGTTGGACCTGACTCGAGGACACCTGACAACAACAAAGACTCTGGAAAAGAAACTTGGGTTTCAGAAAACTGGCAGTTAACATGGTAATGGACAAGAATGAAAGTGGTAAGTGAAAACATTAGCCACTAAACAGGTGGTTATTTTTTTATTTTTTTATTTTTTTTTTTGGTACTGGGGGTTGATCCCAGGACCTTGCGCTTGCATGCTTTGCAAGTGCTGGACCGTTGAGCTGCACCCCCAGCCCTTTTTTTTTTCTTTACTTTCTGAGACAGGATCTCGCTAAGTTATGCAGACTGCCTCTGGTCTCGAGTTTTTGATCCTCCTGGCTCCGCCTCCCAAGCCGCTGGGATTACAGGCATGCACCACCACGCCCAGCTGATAGATGGTTATTGTAAACACACAAATTCAAAGTAATTTATGTGATTATCAGAACAAAAGCTAAGAGAAAAGTAAAGGAAGAGAACAAAAAAGGGGATGCTGTGGCCTGGAGAAACACCTATGGATGGGAAAGAGTGGGTGGAAGGTAGCATTGAAAGATGGTCATGGTTAAGGCCGTTTTCCTCCGCAAATGGAAAGATATTGGTGCAGAGGCTTCCTTAATTGGATAAGTATAAGTCGAATGAATGTTAAATGGTGTAAGATAATCACCTGAGACATTTCAATGTAGATATTGAAGCTCCAAAGTGTAGGAGAAGGAAGCAGAACTGTCCCATCTGCCAAAAAAGCAACGCAACAGAAAATAAATCCGTTTAGAAACGCCAGGCGCTGATTTTCCAAGCTCTGGAGCTGAGCCAGGAGGGCACTCAGGTGTTTTATTTTGTATTGTTCTGGACATAATTGAAAGCATATTCATAAGAGATTTTATATCTTATGTGAATTAAGACATCGCTTCTGGTCTCCAGTCAAGTCACGTGGGTTAGCTTGTGTGTTACTGTGGCAAAACACCTGACAGAATCAAATTATGGGCGGGAAGAGTTGCTGGGGCTTATGGTTAGAGGGTTGCATTCCATAGAGGCAGGGCAGGCGTGGCAGGTGGCCCTGGCCTGTGGCAGACAACCTCACATCATGGTGATCAGGAGCAGAAAGAGCCGCTGGAGCCAGGGGCCCGTGTAAGACCTCCACAGCCCGTCTGCAGTGACCCACTTCTGCAAAGCTAGGACCCCCTCCCAAAGTTCTGTAGCCTTCCAAGACAGTGCCACCCCCTGTGGACCAAACTTTCAAACACATGCACATTCAAACCCATTTTAGATTTAAATCATAACATGTATGTTGTTGTCAGGTGCTGTCGAGTCGTGTCCAACTCATAGCGACCCTTATAGGGTTTTCAATGGCTGATTGTCTTGGGAGTGGATTGCCAGGTCCTTCTCCCATAACATGTATATCAGTTTTAAAATTTACACTTACGGGGTCAGGTGAGGTGGTCCACACATGGAATCCCAGCTGAGGTGGGGGGATGGCAAGTTTAAGGCTAGATTGGGCTACATAGCAGGATCTTGTCTAGAAAATACAAAATTAAAAAAAAAAACTTACTGAAAAATTTCAGCATAAAGTTTTACTGATTACTTTGAGTTTTCATTCAAAACAGGATTTTTTTTTTTTTTTTTTTTTATCTGCGCTCATCTCTCTGTAGGGGAGCTGAACAACTCTCTTAACCTTTTCCTGACAGGGGTCAGTTAGTAAATATTTTGCGCCATTAATACAAATCAACTCTGCTTTATGGTGTGAATGTAGCCATAGGCAACACAGAGATGAATGTGCATGGCGAAATTCTAATAAAACTTTATTTATAATGGCAGGTGGCCATCTGCATTGGGCCCACAGGCTGGATTTCCTTTAATGATCCTGCCCCAGTGATCCACTTTAGCTCACCTAATTTGTTTCAGAGTGGGGTCAGTAGAGTCTCTTTTGTATCAGGGGTATCATATTTTGCACCTGGAAGTCAAGGGAAATTTTGGCTCCCATCCCTGTCTGTGAATGAGCAGGTTTAATGACAGGAGCCAGAAGTAAGCCAGATCTTTCTTTCCGGTGGAAGGGGGAAGGGAAAGCACAGTACCTGGCCCAGCAGACAGACCAGGAGGAGCAGCTTTTTTGTGTCTATTCTGTGAGAGGAACATTGAGACACCCCGTGTCTTATGGGAAAGAGGTGCTGGTTATGTGGAGATGCTGCCCGGGGCCTTGAAACTTCCTTGGCAGAGAGCTCTGATCTGGTTCATTCCTGAATTCTGACCAAACTGCTGTTAAATTCGGAAAGTGAGCAGAAGGCGGGCAGTGGAGGCCGCGCCAGCCTCCAGCCGGTCTTGGCGCTCCTCCTGTGCCGCAGGGGCTCTCGGCTCCCGCCCAGGAGTTGGTGCCTCCCCGGGCCGGGCTGCATGGTGACTGTGGCTTCCTCCCTCTAGGCTGCCGCTGCCCTGCCCTCCTGCCTGTGCCACCAGCACACTGACTATTTACCACAGGGCACACTTCAGTGCCACAAAGAAATGCGTCTCCAAGTGGCCGTGGGGTGCCCTTCCTCTAGCCCCCCCAGGTGGCCGCTGCCACCCTCCTTGGCTTTCCTGCTCTGACAGCGCCTGGTTCCAAGTCCTCCACGTGCTTCTCTCTGCTCGATGCCCCTGCGCTGACCCCCTCTGCCTGGGATGGGGTGTGCTCCCCTTCTTCTTGTCCTTGTCACCTCTCTGTGCCTGTCGTCTCCAGCACCCAGAACACAGCCAGGCAGAGAGGAGGGGCTTCATGAAAAATTGCCAAGGAGATGGAATTCAACTCTTCTGGCCCTTTGTCACGCCACCTGGGGAAACGTTGTTGTTGTTGTTAGGTGCCGTCGAGTTGGTATCCGACTCATAGCGACCCTCATAGGGTTTTCCATGGCTGACTGTTTCAGGATTGCCTTGGGAGTGGATTGCCGGGCCCTTCTCCCATTTTTGCAGTGCTGGGAATTGAACTCGGGACCTCAGAGACTGCAGCCCAGTGCTCTACCAACTGAGCTAAATCCCAGCCCAGGGAAACTTACTCTCCCCTATTTGTGAGAACAGCAGAGTCTGAGACATTAACCTCTCTGTGCAAATTGCACTTCTTATTGAGCCCGGCCCGGCCTTTGTTGATCCTTCCCCCCGTGCTAGGGGTTTTCATGGGTATCTCTTCAGATCCCCTCAGTGACCTGTAAGATGGGATCCCTGCCTTTCAGGTTTGCAAACAGTCAGGGAGAAGCTAGTGAAGGTCACATGGCTGGTGAGTGCTGTGCCAGGGTTCATTCCAGAGCCTGGGTCCGTGAATTGCCTGCTTGTATGAGGAAGTGCGGGTTGGGATTTAGCTCAGTTGGTAGAGCGCCGCACTGCAGCCTCTGAGGTCCCAAGTTCGATTCTCGGCACTGCAAAAATGGGAGAAGGACGTGGCAACCCACTCCCAAGGCGATCTGCCATTGAAAACCCTATGAGGTCGCTATGAGTCGGACACGACTCGACGCCACCTAACAACAACAACATAAGGAAGTGCATGGGGGACCAATGGTGTGGCCTCTGGCCTCTTATCTGGCAGGGGCTGGGGTGGACTCACCCTGCGTGCACACCTACCCTCCCAGGGCCACCGGGCCCTTCCCCTTGCTGTCCTGGAGGTGTGCCCAGCAGGTGGCAGTGACTGGCAGGTACTGCATGGGCTTACCACTCTCCCCCCAGGGCCGCCTCTGCCCATGCCTGCTGTCCCCTGGGCTCTTAGTGCAGAGAACATCACCTCCTGCCCTCCTGCTCGGCACCCATTGTCCCTTCCTGGCCCATGTCGGCCCCTCTCTCCTGCCATGTCTCCCGGTATGGCCTGCGCTCGGCCTCTGTCATGCTGGCCTCAGGTCCTCCACACTCCAGGCCTCCCTCAGCCCCACAGTTGGCTTCATTAGGGCGTTAACTTGGTTTACCGGGCAGTCCCTGCCTCTGTGTCCATGTCCCTAGCCTTGCTTGGGCCACAGCACCTCCCTCTGCTCCACTTCCAGGGGACCCCCCATCATTCTCTGGGCGCCAGTCACGCTGGGGTTCCTTGCTCAAGCTCATCTTTGTGGCCACACCCTGGGCACCACGAGGGGAGGAATGTGTCAGTCTTTCTCATCAGAGGGCTTGTGGAAATTGAATGTTGGCTGAGCCTTTTTTGCCTCGGATCTTTTTTTGTAAAGTGATAGCAATCGATTTCATTTACGAAAAAAATGTGAAAATTCAACTCAAATAAGCCAAAGGATTAAAATTAAAATAAGTTGAAATGCAGTGTTTATTGCTGCATTTATTATTATATCTATCACTGTGTTTTATAAAAATCTATGTGTGCATATTCATATATGGGAAATATACATAAAAAGTTGCTTTAAAAATGGCAGACCTACTTTCTTCCCTTCCGAGAGAGCGCGTCCTTCCTTTCTGGTCACTGGGTGTCAGGCTCTTCTGTCACTGGGAACGGTGGTGTGGCGCATTGCATTTCCGTAGGCTCCTGTTTGCCTCACAGCTTATCTTCCTCGTTCCACCCAGTGTGACCTTTGGAGCTAGAGCTGTCTGACTGGAGAACAGAGAATAGGAGGCTTTGGGGGACAGCATTCCTTCATTCTGTTTGTGCCATTTTGGTAACTATAAAAATCACATGCCATTTCCCTGTTGGTTTCAAAGCATCTCTGTATGACAAATGATTTGTCTCCCAAAGGTAACCGTCGGTAACCATCTTGAATCTGTTTTCGCTCGCACCCCAAGCCTGCCAAGGTGCTGACATTTGTCCCATTGCCCACGAGTCACTTCACACGGCCCTTGTGGCCGTCTCCACCTGCCCACCCTCATCGCTGCCAGCTGCCCCCAAGAGTCTCACAGAGTGTCGCCTAGGGCCCTGACCTGGCTGCTCAGGGGTGGCCTGGGGTGTGGGAGGGGAGGTGGGCCACCCAGGCCCTGAGCCCACCTGGGCCTGCCCTTGATCCTGCAGGGAAGCCCAGGAGCCGGGTCCACTGGACTCAGATCCATTGTCTGTTTCTGCCCATCAGCCTTTCTGGAGAAGCCACGCAACCCTCAGCAAGCCTTCGCGGTCCACTGTGCCGGGAATGTTTGGGGATGATATATATATATCATCAATATATATCAATATACATCATCAATATATATAAATATCTATATATTTACTTTTTGAGACAGGGTCTCGCTAAGTTACGCAGACTGCCTGTGGTCTTGAACTTGTGATCCTCCCGCCTCCGCCTCCCAAGCTGCTGGGATTACAGGCACGCGCCACTGCACCCGGCGTGGGGATGATATTTGATCTCTTCAGTGAGTTAGTGACGAGTTCAGTGAAGTTCAGTGAGTTGCGCAAAAGTCCTTTGCACTTCTTAGTCTTTTTGTTTCCCCCTGCGGGGACCTTTTTTGACTTAAGGAATCTGCTGGTAGGTGACAGCTGCAACCTGAGCTGCACTCTGAGCTCACTTGTTAATGCAGCCCCCTCCTGCCTTCTGGTGAACCGAGAAGTGCATCTTTTATGAGAGCACAAAGCATAGGAACCACACCTTGCCAGGGCTAGACTATCCTTGAGGGTAATTGGCCACGTGCCCCAGGCCTGACACGTGTTTTTAATTTTTCAGTATTCTCCGTAGGGGCAGAGAAGGAGCAGCAACCGAGTTCTTCTGCCTAGTATCTGGGTACATGGTGAAACTTTAAGGGACTTATCCAGACTTGGATTTGGTCCAGATCAATGGCTGGTCAGTATGGGGGAGGGGGAGGGCAGCAGGGCGGTAGCCAGAGAGGTGCTGAGTGGTCACACGCTTGTGATATGACCAGTTAGCCCAGCAGGAGGACGGCATCTTAGAGATTTGTGTGTTGGTCAAGTCTGTTGCTGTTCTCCGTCTACCCACCCAGAGTTAACATCCTTTTCTCAGCCCAAACTAGAACTCCAAGGTAGCACACCCTGCCATTTATTTTTAAGTGCTTCCATATGAAATATTGCCCCCAATGATGCAGCACTTTTAAACCTTGTTTCTTAGGAGACAATTGTTTTTGAGCCCAAGTCGCTTATTTGGATGCCTTCAACAAGAGTGTGTGGTACCTGGAGCCCTGAATGAGGGCAGTGTTGTGCACTGAGCCAGAAAGATGGGAACCCAGCTCCGCTTTGATGTGGCCTGGGCTTCTGACCGGCGCCAGTGTTTCACACAGTAGCTGTGAAATTTCAGTCAAGTCGTGAATGATTCTGGATAATGTCATATACTTGGTCCCTCATTTTTTTTTTTTTCCCAAAGATTCTAAAACCCATGGGAAACCTGAAAAGCCTCAGACAGTGGTGTCTGCAAATGAGAGTGAAGTCGGTATCAAAGTTGGTAGGATCAGGGGAACGGGCTTCTGAACCATGGGAGGAGGCGGCGGCCATGGCAGTTTTCTGATGGAAAGTATCAGCTTAAAAGGGTCAAGGAGTGACTCAGAACTTGCTCTGAGAAAGGGTCTGCCCCGATTTTGTCCAAAAACGATCCAGGGGGAGGTGCTTGGTAGACCTAAGCAGTTTTAGTGCCACCCCCGGAATGGCTTTCTGGGCTCCTGGAGGATAGACACATTGCAGCCTCTTCATTGGGAGGCGGGACGTAGCCTTATCCACACACTGACCCCAGAGCAGAAATCACCCTGCCTAAAAGTCTGTCTGAATTCCGAGGCCACTTTCTCATCTACAAATAAGGTGAAGTAATTTTCAAGTAGGGGTCAGCTCTGGTGTAACCTGAAGCACCTGAAAACATTTTGTGTGTTGGGGGTTCAATATCACTGCTTTTTCAGACAGCCTACATGTGGGAAAAAGTTTTCATTTAATCTTTTTAATGAATTCATAAAGAAAATATGTTTTGTCCTCTTATAAATAGCGAGGCCTGTTTACATTATTGCCAGCCTTTGGTATTATTACTATTTTTTTACTATTTTTAATTTTAGCTATTCTTGTAGGTTTTTTCTACCCCCTTTTTTTCCATCATACTCATAAAGTCGTGCTGTTTACACAACTCTCCCCCTTTATCCCTCCTCATTGACCCTGCTCTCGCTCCTGTAAAATTACCAAAAAAAAAAAAAAAAGAAAATCTTAGAAGAGTTAGATATTTTAAAAGGCTGGGAAATTTTGGTAAAACAGTAGGATTGATTCAATCAATCATTTAGCACATATGTGTCAAGTGCTTATAATGTTTTCAGCAACTATTCTAGGGACTTGTCATACAGCAGTGAACAAAATATAAGTATTTTTGTTCCTCCGAGATTAATTTCAGGTGTAAGAGACATTCAATGAATGAAGAACTAGATGGAGAGATTGAGAGAAGAAGGAAGTTAAGGCAGATAGGCAGGAGAGAAGACAGGTATTTTTAAATGCTAGGGGAAAATGAAAGAGGGAAAAAAAATAGTGAGGCCCACAGTGAACCCAAGATTTTGGTACAGATTGCTGCAAACTGAAAAACCCAAATCAGAGGGCTGCACTTCAGCAGACCAGTGTTTTCTACTCTGCACAGGCACATGCTGTTGGGTCCTGGATCCTCACACACACCCAGCTCCAACTTGCGACCATCTGTCTTTTGCTTTTAAAGCAGCATTCCTGGGGGTTGGGTGGGATCTGTCTAACAGACTTCCCTGTTGTCCATGCGTGTGAGTAGCTGCATTTGCCTCTCTCAACAGCGATGACTACATCCTCCAGAAGGCACCAGGAGAGCCCTGACCACACAGTAGGCAGAGGCAGCAGGAGGAACAGGCCTACTTTGCCTGTACCCAGCTGAATATATAGGAGTGGCCAGTACTTCGGGGACAGCTAGAGAGGAGATGGGTCTCGTGGCATGAAGGTCCTGTGCTTGCCCTTCAGCTGGAAAGCCTCACCAGGTCACCATAAAGATGAAATGCTGCTGAGTCCTGTGAAAATACCTCACATGTGGCTGGTGCAGAGCAGGTGTTCACAAATACAGGTTCCCTGTTGTAGACTCAGGTAGGGATTGGAGAGGTGACTTGATGGGTTAGGTGCTGTGCTGCTTTTTAGTGAATGAGGACTTTGGACACTCAACAATAGTCAGTATTCCTAAAAAATGCTTATTAGATCCATGCAGAATGTTACCTTTAACTGTTCAGTGTTTAGAACCATCACTGAGAGTGGAAGAATGGAAATGCAACCACCAAAAAAACCTTTTTCCTATGTTGTTAGGTGCCTTTGAGTCAGTATCCAACTAATAGCGACCCTGCGTATAACAGGTGAAACAGTATTGTCAGTGCTTTTCTGCTGTTCATAGGGTTTTCAGTGGTGGATTGATTGATTTTTGGGAGTGGGTTGCCGGGTTCTTCTCCCAAGCCTCCAGCACCAGGTGTCCCTAGGTGGTCTCCCATCCTGGTACTAACCAGGCCTGACCCTGCTTAGCTTCCAAGATCTGATGGGATCCGATTCCACGGGGCTATGGCTGCAGGCCACTCTTTCATATAGAATCCTGAAAAACACATTTGTAATCACTCTTCTCCTTTTGGGAGCCTGGTGTCCTTTTGATTCCAGGTAATCCTCATAGCCACCCTTAGACAACAGCTAAACTGTGAAATGTGCAGAAGGTGTCTTTGGAGCAATTGAGCACTTAATTGTGGTACCTTGAAAAGTAGATTTGCTACTGAAAAATCTCAGCTAACACTCACTCTCTGGAAGCTCATTGTACCAGAAATGTTTTTAAAATGAATTCTGATTTTCTAAAATGGCAAGATATTTTATTTTTGAGATCTCGTTATTTTAACACTGCATTGTTAGGTGTGATTTTTAACATCCCAGCAAGGCAAAGCTGTAATCCTACCAGATGCCATTTAACTTATGGTGCATTTTGTCAAGTCTTATTTTACACAGTGTATATGCAAGCTTAATATAGACTCTACAGCCATGGAAACTATTAGTTTTCAGGCTTGCAGAATTGCATTGTTTGAGGTTTGTGGTATAAATGCTAGGATAGAGATTTCAAGTGAGTTTGAGATTGTGAATATTATTATTATGGGCTTTTTCACACCTTAGTAGAGGGCTATACCTACAATCTGGCTGGGGTTTAGCTCAGTTGGTAAAACACTGCTTTGCACTTTCTGAGGACCTGGGTTCGATCCCCAGCACTGCAAAAGTGGGAGAAGTATGTGACAGTCCACTCCCGAAACAATCAGCCATTAAAAACCCTGTGAGGGTCACTATGAGTCGGACATGGCTTGATGGGACCTAACAACAACACACCTACAACCCCAGGATGAGGATGTGATTCTGCCTACTTCCTCCTGCCTTGTGAGCTCAGCTATAAAACATTTATATTGCTATGCCTCAGTGCAGACCCTGGAGACAGGACGAGCTGGCTGGAGTCAACACCACTCCTGGGAAACCTGAACAGATGTAGCTGTCCTGATTAACAGAACAGCGGTTCTCTTGCAGGCCACGCATTAGGATCACTTGGGAAGCTTTTAACAAATACCCATAGCTCCTGGTGTGGTGGGGCATGCTTGTAATCCCAGCAATGCGGGAGGCTGAGGCAGGACTGTGAGTTCCAGGACAGCCTGGGCTACCTGGTGAGACTTTTTTTTTTTTTTTTGGCGGTACTGGGGGTTGAACTCAGGGCCTCGCACTTGCGTGCTTTGCAAGTGCTGGACCACTGAGCTGCACCCCCAGCCCATTTTTTTACTTTTTGAGACAGGGTCTTGCTAGGTTACGCAGGCTGCCTCTGGTCTCGAACTTGCGATCCTCTTGCCTCTGCCTCCCAAGTCGCTGGGATTACAGGTGTGCGCAACCACGCCCGGCTCCTGGTGAGACTTTGTGTGAAGCAACCAAAAGCAAAAACCCAAACCAAAATCAAACGTAAAACAGACACTGATGGTGGAACCCCAGGCGTGCGATTTCTGAAAGCTCTCCGACGAAGCTGAAGTGAGGCCAGGGGTAAGGTCCACAAGTGAGGAGGATTCCGAGTGGCTTGGTTATATCCTTTATGTTCCCTCATGACGCTCCTGTCCTGGAAGAAAAAGGATGCCACCTTTTGGCCATACTGGTCCATGTGCCATTACACTTTTAGGGAATGGCTGAATAAGATTCAAGCTTCTTCAGTAATGAATCAGAAAATTCGCTTGTGAGAAACGTGATGAGAAGCCGGGCACAGCGGTGCATGCCTGCAATCCCAGCAGCTCAGGAGGCCAAGGCTGGAGGGTCCCGGATTCGAAGCCAGAATCGGCATGTACAACTCAGCAAGAGGCTGTCTCCAAATAAAATATCAAAAAGGGCCTGGAGGTGCAGCTCAGTGGCAGAGCACTTGACTAGCAAACACGAGGCCCTGGTTCAACCCCCTAGGACTGCAAGAAGAAAAAAGATACTTAAAAAATCAGTTTGCACTCTGATTTGTGCCTAAAGAGCCATCTCTGTTTTCTTATTTGAAAATTTACCCGGAAATGTGCACGTGTTCACAGTTAAAAGTCAAACAGGTACAAATTTTGTGTGTCCAGGAGAGTCATTTGAACTGTCTTGGAAGTGGATTATTTTGTACTCTGTGTGTGTAGCTGGAGGCTTAGTACCCCTTATCTGAGCTAACTTATACCCCAAGATTCAGGTCACACTGAGAGACGCAGTTGGAGGTGAGGCGCCCAGCAGCTGGGGAGTTCTCATTACACACAGCTGTCATGGCCTCCCTGTCCCCTTCCCCTTCCATGAGGCTCAGTGTGTAAGTGGCCCACTTTCCCTGCACTGTGGGCTCCTTCCGGGCTTCTCCCTTGGCTCACGCTCCTTCAGGACCACAGCGCAAGCCGGGTTCTTGCTGAAGCCTCCCAGGCAGCCTGTGCCAAAACGTCGGCCTTGTCCTGCCTGTACTTGTCTTACGATTTCCAGCTGACCCACCCACGCTTGTGGTGGTTTCCAGCCTGTCGTAACGGTGTCGTAACTGTACTCTGGTGTTCTCTACCTCGGCGGGCGAGTCTTCTCTCGTTGGGCAGGAACTGTCCTCCAGGTCTCTGGAGACAGAGCAGCCTGTGGTTGGTATCTGTCAATTGCATTGAAGGGCCAGGCAGAGGATCTGTGTGGCGCTGCAATCCTGATTTTATTTTTCTGTCATATGAAGACACTGCTGGGGGAGAGAACAGAGGGAAGGTGGGCCAGAGTGGCCGTAGGTTCTCTCAGAACTTCAGTTTGTCAGGCAACAACTTGTATGGGTCAGGCCACCGTGGCTGACCAACATGCTTGCGGCAGTTGTGTGAAGTATCGAAGAAGGAGCATGAGTTAAATCAGGCCTGAGAGTCTTTCTGACAAGTTTGGCTTTTGCCCCATGTTGAGATCGGTAAAGGTTGGGCATGACAGCATTTATTCTGGAGAAGCGACCATGTTAGCTGAGACACAGACAGCGGCCAGTATTGATGAGGACGAGTCACTTGCATTGGGACTATGGCGCCTTGTTGCTCAATAATCATTTCAGTGCAAGAGAGGTGAAATGAACGCTGAGCTGCGCACATGGGAGCGACACCAAAGACAGACATGGCCCCTGCCCTCCATAGGGTTCCATGCGGCAAGGTGGGGTGGGGATGTGTGTGGATGGGATGGAAAGGAGGAGAAGTAAAGGGAACTCGACTGGAACCCGACGATGCTGCAGGACCTATGGACGCACGCAGGAGGAGACACCATTCAGATGCTAGGCCAGCAGCCGGAGGCAGAGGGTGCTCCTCAGAAGGCAGCATCACACGGTGCTCCAGGGCACTGGAGGCTTTGGTCCCCTTGTTGTTGTTGTTAGGTGCCGTCGAGTCGGTATCCGACTCATAGTGACCCTCATAGGGTTTTCAATGGCTGACTGTTTCGGGATTGCCTTGGGAGTGGATTGCCAGGCCCTTCTCCCATTTTTGCGGTGCTGGGAATTGAACTCAGGGCCTTAGAGACTGCAGCGCAGCGCTCTACCAACTGAGCTAAATTCCAGCCTTATGCGTTCCTTTTCCTTCTTGTCTCCTGATTGATGTGCTTCTGTCTCCACCGCCTCTAGTGACTGCTCTGTGGCCCATGCTCCCTGGGGTGGTCCTGGCTACTCACTGCTGAGCCAGCCCCGCCCTCCTCTGTGGAGGTTCCCATGCGCTGGTCATGCCTCTCCTTGTGTGCTCTCTGCTGGCCCCGGCACCCCTCTAGGGGAGGGGACCTTGTCTTTCTTAAGCGTCTCAGTCTCCACTCAATCCCCAGCATAGGCACCAGTGCGAGATTTCCCACTTGTACCTCTGCTGCTTGGCCCAGGCTGGCCCAGCTAAGTGGTCCGATGGGAGGGCAGCACTCCAGGCCTGTTGGGCTAAGGGGATCTGAAATGGCTGGGGTGCCTGACCCCTCCTGAGTCCCTGGGGGCTGTTGGTCTGGGAGACAGAAAGCTGCTGCTGAGGGAAGGGTGGATCCTACGAGGCCACCTTGATTTTAGAGAACCTCAGCTTTACTGTAGAGTTAATGCCATGCCTGACAGTGACCCCCGTGCTAGAGCAGCATTCACAGCTACTGAGAGAGTCAGATGGGCTGGGGGTCCATCTGAAAGCAGTCCAGGTGCCATGATCCTCGAGGGGCTCCTACGTGACAGCCATGGCGGTCTCACGGGAGTGGAGGCATCTGCCCTCGACCCAGGTCTGATGAGGCTCCTGAGTGTGCGCTGGCCACAGGTAGAGGTCCTGGCGGGCAGCCAGTTCTCACGGGACCGTCCTGAGCATGATTTTGTACCTCTTGTCATTTCAGAGTGCTGAGCAGATCGCCACGCTGTGTAGGGGCTTCACTGACAGCCACACCGACGGCATGGAAGCCCCCAGGGGGAGTCAGGACCCGCCCCCGAGGCCACTGGCCCGCCACCTCTCGGACGCAGACCGCCTTCGGAAAGTCATCCAGGAACTCGTGGACACCGAGAAGTCCTACGTGAAGGTAACAGGGAGCGCTGGGCATTCACCCTTTGCAGATGGCGAGGTTATGTTGGCAGAGGCCTCGCATCACCTCTGCCAGGGACGCCTGCCCCTCAGGAGGCGCTCCGCGGAGCAGGGAATTGGTGCGAGGAGGGTGAGGTGAGAGGGTGGAAGAACAGGGAGGACTTGGGAAAAAATTGGATTCTTGGCTCATTTTCTTACCAAGGTAGCTTTTGCTATGGAAACAGATGTTCTCGTTTCTCGTTTGCAATCTGTGGGAAGGGAGTCTGTGCCGCTTTAGTAAGAGGGGCAGAGATCACTAGATGATGAGGAGCTAAGGGACAGCATGCATGTACGTGACTGGGGATATGGGCTCCAAGAGCCCAGGTGGCCCCCGGGCCGTCCCTGCCCCTGGGGATCGTGGCAGAATGGAGGCGAATGCAGGGCACGTTGGCCACCACGTGGGAATGGTCTCCACCATAACAAAGGCAGTGCCGCCAAGTGTCTGGGGGTACGGAGAGGATTCACATAGTTATCTGATCAGCCCCCAGCTAGTGGTTTGAAAAGCATTTTGCGGACACAGGAGCCTGGGAGGGCAGAGTTCTTTGCTGTAAGAATTTGCCAAAGCCTTGGAGCTACTTTAAGCTTGCTTCATTTGTCAGTAACTGGAACAGCGTGGCACCAGGTGGCTGAGCATCCAGGCCTGGCTCTGCCCCAGTCTGGCTGCAAGGCTTGGATGTCCTCTGCAGTGCCCTCCTCTGGCCTTTCGGCTCTGAGGAGCCAGGTTCAGGAGTTGAGCTATCATTTTCTTTCTCCACAAGACACATCCGGGTTTGTCCCTGCAGTAACGTCACTGCACCTTCCCCCTGGACTTACCAGAGGTCTTATTCTCAAGTGGTCCAGGGGAACTCCCCAAGCTCCTGCTTTTGGTCTGTAGAAGGGAAAGAAAAGTTGGAAGGATAACTTTTTTTTTTTTTTTTTTTTGCGGTACTGCGGGTTGAACCCAGGGCCTCACGCCTACATGCTCTGCAAGTGCTGGACCACTGAGCTGCACCCCCTAGCCCATTTTTTTTTTCTTTTACTTTTTGAGACCGAGTCTCACTAACTTACACAGACTGCCTCTGGTCTCGAACTTGCTATCCTCCTGCCTCTGCCTCCCAAGCCGCTGGCATTACAGGTGTGTGCCACCGCACCCCGCGAGGGATAACCTTAATTCCACCTTCCATTACGCCTCGTCATACATCCCACATGGGGAGCCAGCATGGCTACCAGGCACTCAGAGGAGCTAGGGACCTTTTCCCAAGGAGCACTGGGAGCTGTGGATGGTTCTGAGGCTTCAGAGCCCTTCCGACAACCCCAACCCATTCTTAATGTCTTGAGACGGGGTCTTGCTAAGTTATGCAGGCTGCCTTTGACCTCAAACTTGTGACCTTCCTGCGTCTGCCTCCCAAGTCACTGGGATTACAGGGGTGCGCCACTTTGCCCAGCTCTTGAGAAGAACCATAGAGACTTCTGTGCAGTCACGTGCAGAGCTGAGGATAGAATCAAAGTCCATCTGTTGTCACCGTTTGCTGCCTTCCTCTTAGAGCCTGCTGCACTGGGAGGCGCCTCTCTTCCTGGTAGAGCACAGGTGGCTGTTAGGGTCAGGTAGACAGGAGCGCCAGCCCTCCCTTCTTTGTAAGAAACCAGCCCTTTGTTTCCATAGGGGCCCTGTGTTGCTTTGCCGCACCCAGCTCAGCGCCACCTGCTCTTGCTGTGCAGTAAGTCCTCTGAGCGGCATCAGCCGGGCCAGGAGTGACTCTGACAAAATAACCACCACCTCGTGCGACTGTGATTCACACGCGCCCGCCCCCCACTATGTTTAAATCTCTGTTTGCTGCTGGTGTTTAGCATGGAGTTTTCCTTGTGGTCATGCTTTCATCTAACCTGGGTCCTTGCATGCTCCTTGAGATTTTCAACGTTTGCGTGTCTCCGAGGTTTGATTCGGTGACTTCTCACGGCTCCGTTCTCACGCCTCAGGCTGCTGCGGAGTGTGGGGAGGGAGGGAAGCCAGGGAGGTTTTCACTGGGAGGCGCCTCAGCATCACGGGCTGGCCTTGCTCTCAGGACCTGCCCCAGCAGGCTTCTGGGGCTCTACAGAGCTCTCGGGCTCTTAGGTTTCTCCCTTGCAAGTGACGGAGTCCGTGTGGCTGACAGCTAGTGTTTCAGAACCCCACATTCTTCAGAAAATGAAACACAAAACAAATCTTTTGTCACTACATGAGGCCCTGGTCTTGGCTGCCTATTATTAAATTTAGAAAATCTTCAGTAGGTCTTGTACGTGTGGTCAGTGCTGCTGGAGCCTCGTCCACTGCAGACCCAAACATGGCTTAGGTTTTAAACATGATGACCGCACACACCCCTTGGAGATGCTTTTCTTACATTTGGCCATGGGAGTTTGGAATTCCACTAATGTGTCGACTGGAAGTTGAAGGGCTCCCCAGGTCTTCTCGTGTCCCTCCTGGCTCTACCCCGGAGATGTCACTGTGCTTCCTGGTGCAGAGGAGGGCGTGGATCGCCGTGGCTGTGGTCACCTTGCAGCGTGTCCCCTGTGGGGAAATGAGGGCTTGGGCAGCAGTGGTCTGGAGCAGTGCGCCCCAACCTTTTTGGCACCAGGGACTTGGTTTTGTGGAAGACCATTTTCCAGGGATGGGGGTGGGGGTGCTGATCTGACGTGAGAGGAGCTCAGGTGGCAATGGGAGTGATGGGGAGTGGCTGGAAATACAGAGGTAATAACAGTACTGGTCCCTGGCCTGGTGGTTGGGGGCCCCACTGTAGAAAGAGGGTATGTTCTGTCAACAAGACAAGAAAGAGTGAAGTTGAAGGGATGATGGTGTGGTGGTGGTAACCTCTGCCTTAGGTGAGCAATAATAATCACTTTCAGGGTCAAGAATTTCAGCAAGACAAAGGTCATCATTCCTCGTGAGAGGCTGGGGAGCTGCTGCTGGGGCTCTGCGCTCACCTGCAGCCTGGGAGGTTTAAGGGTTAAATATTTAGAGACCTTTCTTTTGTGTCGCAGGATCTGAGCTGCCTCTTTGAATTGTACTTGGAGCCACTTCAGAATGAGACTTTTCTTACCCAAGACGAGGTAAATAATCACTCTCCCTCCGCACCAACTCGCAGGTAGTGGCAGTCAGACGTTTAGCAGACCTGCTGGGGGATCACAGTCACGGATTCCAAACGAACATCCCAGACCATGGGAGCTTCAGAAATCCATGCGTGACCTCCTTTGAAGCCATTCCTGTGGCCTCTGTTGCACAAAGTACAGGGGCAGGAGGTGACAAAGGGAGAGGGACGGTCATGCTCTCTTGGTACTGGGAGGAGGCACGGCTTACTTACTTCTCCGTACATGAATTTTTAGTATTAAATCACAAAAATTGGTTCTTTTCTACTGACTTCTGTTTTTCCTGATTTGAATTCCAAGAGTCTCACATCCACTTAAAAAGGTACACCAGAAGTGCAGAATTGTTGGGCTGGCGCTGTCTGTCTCTCGTCCCGTAGGGCTGTGCTTCTCTGTAAGGGGTTTGCCTCTGACAATTCCTGGTCCGTGACTGGGGGCCCGAGGGTGAGGGGGCATCGAGCCCATCCTGGTTAATGCTTTCATTAATGCATCCTGGTTAACGCTTTCTCACACTGACCGTCCCGTAGATGGAGTCGCTTTTTGGAAGCCTGCCAGAGATGCTGGAGTTTCAGAAGGTGTTCCTGGAGACTCTGGAGGACGGCATCTCAGCTTCCGCGGACTTCAGTGTCCTGGAAACCCCTTCACAGTTTAGAGTAAGTGGTGTAGACTTGGACTCGACCACGCCTGACACCAAGTTTAGACTTGGACTTAGAGCAAAAATAGGTGGATGTGATGTCAGATTTTCATGAGAAAGAACCTGTTGTCCCCTGCTGAGGTAAATGCCATGCTCTCCCTGCACGGCTTTGTCGGTGAGAGGCAGTGACATTTTCTTCTTCTTCTTCTTCTTTTTTTTGGTACGGGGGGTTGAACCCAGGGCCTCGCGCCTGCATGCTCTGCAAGTGCTGGACCACTGAGCTGCCCCTCAGCCCATTTTTTTTACTTTTTGAGACAGGGTCTCGCTAAGTTACGCAGACTGCCTCTGGTCTCGAACTTGCGATCCTCCCACCTCCGCCTCCCGAGCCGCTGGGATTACAGGCGTGCGCCACCACGCCCCGGCACATTTTCTTCTTCTAGAGCAGCTGTGTTTCTGGCGGCCAGCAGCCTCGGCAGCCCCCCTTCTGTGGCCATGTGGCGGGTGACCACGGTGCTCTCCACTCCCCTTTCCAGTGGGGCGTCTGGGGGGAGGGCTCCTTCTGGAGCCAGAGCACCTGCTCTGCACTGGGGGCCAGGACACACAGTGTAGGTTTCGGACCACCCGGGGGCAGCCTGCTCCTCTGAGTGTTTGTGCAAGCGCCAGGGCCAGCGGGCGTAGGCAGTGGGAAGGAGCACTGCATTTACCCCTCTGGGAAGCACCGGGCCTCCTTCCTAGCACTTTCCTTGGTCCTTGTCCTTCCATAGCTCATGGGTCTGACGGCTCTGCTGCCAGCACCTTTTCCACGAGGCCACGGGTCAGCTGGGGGATGCCCAGGCTGCTCCCCATCTGCGGAGTGGACAAGCAGGTCCGGGGCGCTTCAACTGAGGGAGATTTTTCTCCGAGCAGCCAAGTTGTACTGAAATTCCCACAGGAAGGAAAAGCAAGTGTAAAGCTGTTTTTGGTTGTTAAGGGATAACTGGAACCTTCTTACTTGGGGTCCAGTGGATGCCACAGAGTAGTCACACCGCCTTGAAGGCAGCACCCACGGAGGAAACTGTGTCCAATTGGACTTTTCCCTCTGCCCCTTCTAGAAGCTGCTGTTCTCCCTGGGAGGCTCTTTCCTCTACTATGCGGACCACTTTAAACTGTACAGCGGATTCTGTGCCAACCACATTAAAGTACAGAAGGTCCTAGAGCGAGGTGAGTTGCTCCTTTGGTTATAGCTGTGTTTCTCTTTAAAATCTAAAGTGTCAATAAAGGGTGGATCTGGATTTAACAAGTCAGGCAAGCGGAATTGTAATGGGTTATGCTCTATTCTTGACCTTGGAGGTGACAGAAGATAAAGGGGACGTTTTCAGGTTCTTTCCAGTGATGGCAGCAAGCGAGTGAGCGAGCCTCAGAGCAGAGATGCCGCTTTGCCCTGTGTCGCTTTGCTGTTAAATGACAACGTGATTCTTGTGCCACCACCTTCCTTTCTCTAGAAACTTCCAGTTGCAAGCCTTGGATAGGGTGGAAGGTGTGTGCACCATGTTCTTTTTTCTTTCTTTCTTTTTTTTTTTTTTTGTGGTACTGGGGGTTGAACCCAGGACCTCGCACTTGCATGCTATGCAAGTGCTGGACCACTGAGCTGCACCCCCAACCCGTTTTTTTTTTTTTTTTTTTTTTTTCTATTTTTTGCGACAGGGTCTCGCTAAGTTACACAGACTGCCTCTGGTCTCAAACTTTCGATCCTCCTGGCTCCACCTCCCAAGCTACTGGGATTACAGGCGTGCGCCACCATGCCCAGCTACCATGTTCTTTTTGTGGTTGTTCGGTTAGCCTTAAGCTTGAAGAGTCACTGTGAATCCCCCCGCCCCAATTCGCCGGAAGTGTGTTAACTCAGGTTACATCTCTGGAGGAACTGGGAGAGACTCAGCCCTGCACAAGCTGCCCCTCTCTGCTCCTCTCCCCACTGTTTCGGAGGGCGGAGAGCTTTCTCCCACATTCTCAGTGTTTTGCTGATGCAGCTTTGCTGATTGGTTTAAGTGCAGATCTTTGTGGTACCCCAGAAGGCCCCAGGTTAACAAATGGAGTCATGGAGTCCTTCAAACAATCAGCACCCAGGCAAAATCCACCTTTCATAGTCACTTTCAACAGGTGGTCTGGGTCCACTGGCACTTGCTTCCACAAACACCTTCTTAGGGCTGGTCTACCATAAACTAAGAGCATCTGATGCCCACCTCCCCCGAGGAAGGATCATCTCACCACCCACGTGGCCTGGCAGCTGTGTTCAAAACAGTCCTGCATCTTTTCGATTTGCTTTTGTAACAGAACCCTAAATAAGGGCATATCGTCCTTCAAGCTGGACGCAGTCCAAACAGCTGGCCAACCCATGCCAGCTGGTGCAATCCACAGTGGCAGTTGGTGTGTCCACTGGCACGCACATCACAGGCCCCGGGCTCCTGTGTGCGCCCTCCATGCTGCTCCCTGAATGGAGGCATCTCTCCCTGCCAACCGCTGCCCATGCCACCCTTGGCGCAAAGAAGCTGCGATGCTGATGTGAGTTCAGTCTGCTCGGAGCTGTGGAGGTGAAGGTGGCAGGGCTTGCCAACGTCTTTCAAAGGAAAATGACCCTGTTTCTCAAATAGCCTATACCACCACCAGTGCCAGGCCGGTGGGAGAAACACTGGCTGTTTTTCTCTATGAATCCTTTGTGGGTTTTGGCTGAGGGTCTGCCTGGTTTGGTGGCTTTATGACTTGTTTGGAAGTTACTTTTGACATTATCTAAACCAGTCCTTGTCATGAGTATGCATGCAGCAAGACTCCCCTCTCCTCTGACTTGGGGTTCTTCCATGGTGTGTGGCCTGTGCTCCTCTGGCATCCCAATAAGCTTCCTCTACTCACAGGACTGGGGCTGGGATTTAGCTCAGCTGGTAGAGCGCTGCGCTGCAGTCTCTGAGGTCCCGAGTTCGATTCCCAGCATGAAAAAAATGGGAGAAGGACGTGGCAACCCACTCCCGAGGCAATCCTTAAAAAGTCAGCCATTGAAAACCCTATGAGGGTCACTATGAGTCGGACTCAACTCGACGGCACCTAACGACAACAACAACTCACAGGACTGTCTGAGCTGTGATCCTGAACCCCATGCTGATAACTGGGCGTGTGAGCCACTGATGCCCTTGGAGTTCTATTCCAGGACAGCATTAAGAACTATAGAAATCCTTGACCTAAAACTTTGTTGGAAGATGAGTGTTGTTGAGTTAATTCCCCTGGGCTCTTTAAAAGTCTATCTGTTACTTGCAGCTAAAACCGATAAGGCGTTCAAAGCCTTTCTGGACACGCGGAACCCCGCCAAGCAGCACGCCTCCACCCTGGAGTCGTACCTCATCAAGCCCGTGCAGAGAGTGCTCAAGTACCCGCTGCTGCTCAGGGAGCTCGTGTCCCTGACAGACCACGAGAGCGAGGAGCACTACCACCTGACGGGTAAGGCTGCGAGGACGGGGCCTGAGCAGCACGGTGACTGTGTCCCATGCAGCGGGGCAGCCCCAGCCAGGCCCACGTGCACCGGGTCCCCTCTGCGGTGGCCTGTTATGATTGTCTGTCAGTGCTGCGATTGCACACCTCAGCTACGTGAAAACAGTGTGACGTGGTTGTCCCTTCAGAGCACATGAGATGCTTTGAGCTTCTCCAGGGAGATCGTTTTTACCGAACTCCTCTGGAGGGATGATTAGACCTAAACTTTCAAAAGAAGGTCACTTAAGCTATAAATTGCTTCAGGTCACTTGGCCCAAAGGGCGCCTTTTCTACCACCTGTGAGGCGCCACCTTGTGGAGACTTGGAGCAGTGCTCCACTCCAACAGCAAACGTCCAGTGGCAGGTTACGCTTTACCACTGAGCCCGAGGTTTCACTTGTAGCCTCTGAATGACTGGCCTAATAGACAATCTGACAAAAGCACAGAACCTTGCAGTTGGAGGGCAGAGTATCTCCCAGAGACGAGCTTCATGTGGACCAGAGGGAAAGTCATTTCTTCTCTACATGTTGAAACTTGCTGGTCCAGTCAGGCCACATGTCTTCAAATTCCTGGGGACAGAAACAGATTAATAAGGGTCAGTAGTACTGAGGAATAAGCTCTGAGAAGAGTGTAAATTAAACTTATTCTTTTTTCCATGACAGACATACTTTGGTATCATAAGCAATGAAGACAATTTTTATGTGGAAGTTAAATTGTATAAATAAATGATACAAATTATGATTAGTATTCAGATAGAGTATAGAGGTAATTTTGCATTACAAGGACCTGTTAAAAACTTCCTTCCAAACCTCCTTCCTGACTGAATACTTGTATTTGGAAGTGACTTGGGAATTTTGCTTTTCCACTTTGACAGTTAATTTGTCCTTCATATGCCCCTGTCCAAAGTTATAAACAAACACCATGTATAAGTGTAGTTACTCTGGCAGTTAGGCATTTTCAGAGACACCTGTTTTTTTCTCTTTTTGTAAACAAAGTGAGTTTATTGGGGATAAGAGACAGTACATGCTTTATATTTAAGCACAGGCATCAGAGAGAAAAAAGAGACGCTTAAGCAAAGAATCATAGTACATGTCCAAGACATGGACAAAGGCTTCTCAAGAGAGAGGGGTGCCCATCTGTAAATTCCAACCGAAAAAATTATCATAGATCTCAGTTCATGCTGAATTCAAAAGCAGGTCCCCTGAGGCCAGCCAGTCTTGGATTAAATTCTGGCTCTGACCTTTGTTTTTCTCCAGAACTATGGCAAAACAGTCTGCACCTCAGTTTTCTCTGCTAGAAAATGGGATTGGCTACGGTCACTGAGTTACTGTAGGGAGCAGATGATACACATAAATCACTGTCATGGTGCATGCCATGTAGAGAGTGCTGAGTAAATGTTAACTGTTATTATGAGTGATACTTTTAACTTATCATCTCATTTCCAAAGAGATTTTGAGGTGGAGGATAATTTATTCTTTATGCTAACGATTGGATTATAGTGGACAGTTATAAGCTATCTGAGTAATGCTGCTCTCGGAGAGAACTGCTCTCTAACCCTGGGTTGGGTCTTGAGCTCCTTCATTACTGCTGGTGGACAGGATTTAGAATGAACAAGCATGCTTTCCTATTTTGCAGAAGCACTGAAGGCAATGGAAAAAGTGGCAAGCCACATCAACGAGATGCAGAAGATCTATGAGGACTACGGGACTGTGTTCGACCAGCTCGTCGCAGAGCAGAGTGGCACAGAGAAGGAGGTCTGTGAGGACAGGGTTTGGAGTGGCCTCGTGCCTGGGTAGACATTGCTTAGGCAATCTTCCACAGCGACCAGTTAGAACGCTCCTGGGGGAGACAAGGCAGAGAATTACCTTTTTGATTTTAATGCATACAATGAATCATACAGTTTAGATAGAAGTGTACCTAAAATTGATTACATCCGTCTAAAAATGTAAACTTATGTCGTGTTAAACAAAGAAGATAAGACAGAAGCACCACTGAACCCATACCCCTCTCACCCCCCATCCTCCTGGGCCAACAGCCCAGAGGCTGGAACACAGGGAAGGCTGGGCTGGGATAGCCAAAGGAGGGGGTACCAGCATGCAAAGAGAAACTAGGCTTTCTCCTTTTTCGATTATTTTCCCTTTTTCAGCATCAAATATTAGTGGTTACCTGCTTACTTAAACCAGTCCAAGTGGGATGTGACATTTTATGTAGTTTTCTGTCTGACTGCTAAATGTAAAGCCTTTTGCTTTAAAGCCTACACATAAGAAGCAACATAGTTTTAAGAACAAGTGGCAAGAACAGAAAAGAGCTGGAGTTTAATTTTTTATTATGGTTAGTTCGATGTTAATTTTTTTTTTTTTTAATTACCAGGCCTAATGTAGTTTAGGGAGTAGAGGTGGTAAACATTCTAGGACCTATGGTAAACATAACACGAGCCCTTTGGATGAGCATAGACACTGTGAGAATTAATGTAATGGAAATGGCAGAGCTTTGAAGGCACGTCTCGCCCAGGAGTGGGCACTGAAGCACAGTGCCTTCACCTTCATGTTGTTTGTGCGTTTGAGGCTTAGCTCATATTTACAAAACCTCTACTGCTTCATGTGTTGTGTTGGCAGGGGCTATAAAAATCAACCAGAATGTACTTGCATTTTAGCAATGATCACATATATGTAATTCCATGTCTAGCGTGAAACAGTCCACCCCTGAGATTTCCACATCCTGTTTCTTTCTTGTTTTTTCAATCTAGGTAACAGAACTTTCCATGGGGGAGCTTCTCATGCACTCTACAGTTTCCTGGCTGAATCCATTTCTGTCTCTCGGAAAAGCCAGGAAGGACATTGAGCTCACGGTATTTGGTGAGTATTCCATTCAGAAGAGCGTAGACTTAAAGAGATTGGCAGTAATGAAGAACGTGACTAACCCTCCCTGTCGAGCTACCTCCTCATCTCCACGAGTCAGAAGTGCTATAGGGGTGGTGACTTCAACGAGTTAAAAGGCCAGGGCTCTGCATACTCATTATCTTGTCTCCGTTATGCTGCATGGCTTGGGCCAAGAGTTACAAGAATAGGTCTCCCAAGGCTATTTTAAAGCCTGCAAGATTATCTTTGTACTTTGCTGCATTTCAAGATCTCTAATTGTCACTGAGAGTTGAGAGAGCACGTATAGATAGTGTATTGTCACTGAGATAAATGTCAGGTCTTCAGCTTTCCATAAAACACAGAATGAAGAAATGCCAGGACCTACTTCATATAAGAGCTTTTCAATAAGCTGGTACTTCTGCACAGTTCAAATAAAACAAGGAAGAGCCAGCTATTCACCTACAGGTTGCCAGAGTGGAATCTCAGACTGATTCATGTATTTGAAGAGCTTTGTTCTAGTACAGCATCCAGCTCTAGTCTAACCTTGGAAGAGTTTGTATAACATAATGAGAGGCTTTTCATTCTTTATTCCTTTCTTTAGTTTTTAAGAGAGCTGTCATACTGGTCTATAAAGAAAACTGCAAGCTGAAAAAGAAACTGGTAAGACAGAAATTACTTTTAATTAAAACACTTTTTCATGGCTATATCTTCCCAGAAGGTTGAATGGAAAACCTTGTTACGTCTTCCAGCCTCACTGACTGGTGGGAGTTATGTGGAGGGGAACTAACCAAATCAAGTATCTGTTTTAAAAGATGATGTAGACAAATCCTCCTGCGGAAGTCTACACAAAAAGCCAACTTCTAGATCCCTGAAAATGGCCCTGCGTGTTCCATGTATATAGGAGTCTTTGTAACATTGGTTTGTTTTAAAATAGTTTTACCTTGACTCAAAAAACAGAATAAGTCAGATATGTGGCACACGCCTCTAAATCCCAGGACTCAAGAGGCTGAGGCAGGAGGATTTTGAGTTCGAGGCCAGCCTGGGCTACATAGTGAGATTCTGTCTCAAAAAACAAAAAACAAAAAAAACCAAACCAAGAACCAAAGGAAAAAAAGTCCCTAAAGCACAGCTTAGCCGCAGAAACTCTGAGCCATCTTCGGGAAGGCGACAGGGTGCAAGGCTTGGCTGGCAGCCTTGCTTAGAGACCCAGAACCCCGCGCTCCCTGAACCCTGACTCTGGCCCACCCCTGGGCCCATGAGATCTTTGACAACTAGGTACACATGCGATCGCCTGTGTCCTGGACACCCACACAGCCGTGCGCCTCCCCGTGCACAGGGAGGACATGAGGCTTCTGTTTGCCCTGCACTCGTCTGCCCTGCCTGAGAGCTTCCTTAACTCTTTTCCCAATGGACTTTCACATTACAGCCCTCAAATTCCCGGCCTGCGCACAGCTCTGCTGACTTGGATCCATTTAAGTTCCGCTGGTTGATCCCCATATCTGCGCTTCAAGTCAGACTGGGAAACCCAGCAGGTAACCATTCTGTGCAGTGCAATAGCAGAGAAGGTATCAGAAGAGGCTTCTGTGAGTTGTAGAAGGAAAAAGTAGGAAGAGACCTTGCCGTGTTAGTCAGCTTTCCGTGTCTGTGACAGAATACCTGAGACATCCAGAAATGAGGAGGAAAGGTTGCTCTTGGCTCTGAGTTTCAGGTTTCAGGCTATGGTCGCTTGGCCCTGTCACTTGGGCCAACACAGTACCTCATGGCAGGAGTACATGGAGGCTCCGAAGCCTCGAGGCAGGAAGAGGCTGGGGTCCTGGTAGCCCCTTCAAAGGCACCATTAGTGCCCTCACTTCTTCCCATGAGGCCTCATCTCCTCAAGGTTCTGCCTCCTTCCACTAGCACCACATGCTGGCCGCTGTGTCTGTACCACATGGGCCTCTGGGGGACACTTCTTAGCCATAGCACTTGGGGATAACTCTATACTTGAGTCTTGTGAGGCAAAGAAAATGAGGATGAGAAGTCGCTTTGCTGTTTCTTGACACTATGGGAGAAACCCAGTGTCAGTGGATGCCTTTCCTCTGCTAGTCGCTTCCCTTCATCGTTTCCGTATTTTTATAATCAAGTTTTCAACGTTTTTCTTTCGGCCTACTATTCTTGGTACTCTAAGCTGTGTTAAAAGAAACAAAGCTCCACAAATTTAAATTTATGCAAATTCAGATACACCAGAAAATTTCTTAACAGTATTGCAAGTGATAGTAAATAAAAGAGAAAAAAAAATGATTCTGGAAAATGCCCCAGGATCTTTGCAGCATCGCCATGTTTTGGCAGCAGTACCTCTAGGGACAGAATGCTGACAGGCATGTGGTGCTGTTCTGGGTCCCTGGTTCCTTTTGTCAGAGGTGCTCATGTGTCTTAGACCATGATTATGTTGGGGGCCTCTGCTGCCTCAAGTGCCTGAGCACATCCGTTTCTACCAGAGAATGGGGCAAAAGTCCAAAGAGGGTTGAAGGACAGCATCCATTTCACTGCTGCCCAGAGAGATGGAATCCAGGGGGGGAGAAAAGAAGTCCAGACAGCTGGAAAACCTCAACAGGGATGCGAACTGTAACCAAAAAGCATTTCACCTTTTGTAACTATTTGTCAAAATCATACCTAGAATGAGCAGCAGAAGAAAATGATGAATCAGTCCTGGGAATATTTGACGGTTTAAGTCTTGAGTTTTAAACCTCACGAGTGTTCTTAATCGTGGCATTGTGGCAAAGTAGTAGACTGGTGTTTCCATTTCCTTTTACACAGGGACAGAAAATAATTCTATATGGGAGCTGATCCACACTAAGTCAGAAATAGAAGGACGACCAGAAACCATCTTTCAGTTGTGTTGCAGGTATGTGACTTTCAAAAATAAAAACCCGTGGAAATAAGATACAGTTATGTCTCTTAAAATAGGATGTTTTACTGCCTTCGGGAATTTTGACTATCAGCATCCCACCCTCCCCATAAAAAAGGCAGCTGAGGGTCTAGTAGAAGGAGAATGCATTGGTCAGATGTGTGTCCCTAAATCTTGGACTGATCACGTCCGGCTTCCTGTGTGAGCCAGGAAAGCCAGGCACGTGGGGGTGGGTTGGCTTGCTGTCAGTCTCGCCTCAGGTGCCAGGCAGTGCTTCCAGGAGCATGGGAGGGCTTGGCAGGAAGCAGGACCGGCACTTGGCAAACTGCTGCTGTCTCCTTCCTGCAGCGACAGTGAGAGCAAAACCAGCATTGTGAAGGTGATTCGCTCTATCCTGCGGGAGAACTTCAGGCGCCACATCAAGTGTGAGTCACCACTGGAGAAGACGTGTAAGGACCGCTTGGTGCCTCTGAAGAACAGAGTTCCTGTCTCTGCCAAACTAGGTGAGAATCTGTCAAGTCCTGTGTATATTCAAGAAAATATTATGAGGTTCCCCTAAAGGATACATGGTCTTGTAATATAGCTTAAGTTGCTTTGTAAATGATCAGGAACAATGTATTTCCATTTAAGGGACCCTACCATGCCTCTTGGCCCCAGACATCTTTTTATAAACTGTATCCGCTTGCAACCCCAAATCCCCATCTGCCACCAGCTAGCACAGTCCAGACTTACCATCCTATTTGTTTCTTCTACTAAAATGTACATGAGTTCAAGGACTTCGTTTTGTTCACTGCAGTATAGCCAGGGTCCTCGATGCCAAGCATCTAGAAAGTCCATAAATATCAAGAAATCTAAACTACTCATTCTTAACCAATCAGTAAGCCAGCCAGTAATCATTCCAGGTCATGCTGGTCTTAAATTTTCTGCCTATTTTTAAGATTTCAGTCTTAGTTTTCAGACCTTTACTGTCTTAGCTGCTTTATCTTTGTTCTTGTTTTTAATTATACAAAATAGGTAACTTTTTCTTTTTAGTCACAGTTTGACCCCTTTAGATTAACTATATTTCCTATTTTCTGTACTGTCAAAATATGTTGTGGCCACCCAAACTATTATGCTGCTGTTGTCTACAGAAACACTCAAACTGAGTTCCCTTTTCCCCTTGAACCCAAGAGACCAGAATTAAAACACACAAATGATTAAATATGCATATTACCCTTCTGAAAGTTGGTTAGAAATTCCAGCAAGGTTCTCATGAGAGAGAAAGAACATTTTCCCGCTTTTAATTGAGCACCAAGGGAAATAAACAAGAGAAGGTGTGCATAGAGATGTTGCAATCTTGATGACCAGATTACAAAGTACTTCAGTGAAAGAATGGAACCTCCATTTTATTAGTGATTAACTTTTTTTTTTTTTTTGGTACTGGGGGTTGAACCCAGGGTCTCGCGCCTGCATGCTTTGCAAGTGCTGGACCATTGAGCTGCACCCCCAGCCCATTTTTTAAACTTTTTTGAGACAGGGTCTCGCTAAGTTATGCAGACTGCCTCTGATCTCGAACTTGCGATCCTCCTGCCTCCGCCTCCTGAGCTGCTGGGATGAGAGGCGTGTGCCACCATGCCCAGCGTGTGATTAACTTTTCAGTTTACTCTTTGGCAAAATAAGAATTCTAGCCCTTATAGTAGTTGACAGTTTATTGTTCTGTCTAAATAATAAAGCTCTGCTAATCTAAAAATGCTGAATTCCTTCAAGTTAAGGAGTATCAAATAAACATGAGTAAGAAATTTCCAGTTCTGCAATATCGACATGTTTTGGCCCAGGTGCCAGGACAGTGGCAACTGATTCAGATGATGAAATGCAATCTTAAGTAATTCAAGTGTTAAATCTCACACTCTGAGGCAAAACCTACCTACCCTGCCGCTGTCTCAGTGTCACATGGGGAAATGTGCTGTTCCCACTGCAGCTTCGTCCAGGTCCCTGAGAGTCCTCAGGACGTCCGCCAGCAGCGAGTGGCCCGGTGAGCCCGGCAAGGGCAACTCACTGGACTCGGACGAGTGCAGCCTGAGCAGCGGCACCCAGAGCAGCGGCTGCCCAGCGACCGAGAGCAGGCAGGACGGCGGCGGTGGGGCCCCCGCGAGGGAGCCCTCCGCGGGCCTGGCCGAGCTGCCCGACGGTCTCATCAAGGAGAGTGACATCCTGAGTGACGAGGAGGAGGACTACCACCCGCCTCTGAAGCGGAGTAGCCCGACCAAGGACATCGAAATTCAGTTTCAGAGACTGAGAATCTCCGAGGAGCCCGAGACGCCGCAGCCCGGCACCCCGGCAGGCGAGGGCCAGAAGGCGGGCGAGCAGCCCAAGCTGGTCCGGGGCCACTTCTGCCCCATTAAACGAAAAGCAAACAGCACCAAGAGGGACAGAGGAGCTTTACTCAAGGCGCAGACTCGTCACCAGTCCCTCGACAGTCAACCGGAAACTGTCAACATCGACCTGAATTTGGTTCTGGAGCGAGAATTCAGCGTCCAAAGTTTAACTTCGGTCGTCAGCGAGGAGTGTTTTTATGAAACCCAGAACCACGACCAGTCATAGTAAGATGGGACACAGATCCAGGTCACACTGCTCGTTTACTTGTAACCTGGTGGTAAAGTGGGAATTGCAGAGAAACTATTCGTCATTGGGTTTTGTGCAGTATACATTTTCCCACAAAATCACTGTAAAGATTTAAGTTATTTTAATTTATTGTGGATCAGAGAACTAGGGTAAGCTGGTCAAAATCTGTAAATTACTTAGTTTATATCCCTTTTGAGCAGGTATCAAAATGATTTAGGATCCTTAAGATAAAATTGCATTCTAATTATTTTAAATTATGTGGAAAAAGTAAGTTTGGGGAAGTTGTGATTAATAGCTTTTAAAAGGGTTTTTTTTTTTTTAATCCTCTGGGCATTTCCTTTCAGCTGTTAGTTTTTGCTTTATTTAAAGCATATTTAAGTTATTTTAATGTGGTTAGGGGCACAATGTGCAGATACTCATTTTTGTACGGTTGTAATAGATGCTCTTTATACTACACGTCGTATCTATGCAGTATATATATTAAAAGAAAGCTTGTACTGTACCTCATTTGATATTTATTTTCTCTATCAAGCTGTACAGTAAAAGGAACGTAAGTCATCTGGTCATTGGTATTTCATTGTCATTCTGTGAAGATGAGTCCACACAAGCCACTCCACGCACTGTGGACACCAGCCTGCTGGGCTGTGAGCCCGAGAGCAGCAGCTGGACTCCGTGACTCTCCCCGTCACCTGCTTTCTTCTGATTTCTGCTCTTCTTTTGCTTGAGCTCTTCTCTGAAATTATAAGTGAAGAGCTGCGAGTCTTCATCACACATTTTTCTGTACACGTCACACAGGCTCTTAAAGTGTGAGAGTGAGAGCTGGGTGGGCCGCAGGGTTGGGTCGATGTCTGCCAGCTGCAGCAGCCTCCCGGTGCGCTCTTCCCGCTGAGCCTCAGGGAATAACATTCTGAGGGAAAGGCAAGATGTGAAGGCAGAATTTACTTCCATTCTGTGAATCACGATGCCCTTCTACTCACCTGACAGTGACCCACCAGAGGCAGCCCTGGCCTGATCTGCAAGGTATGCCCACCATGGGCAAGAACATTTCCC
This sequence comes from Pedetes capensis, assembly GCA_007922755.1. Lineage (NCBI taxonomy): Eukaryota > Metazoa > Chordata > Mammalia > Rodentia > Pedetidae > Pedetes > Pedetes capensis. The sequence continues at coordinate 92,956 of VMDO01002566.1, read as the reverse complement.
ACAGCCACACTCACACATCTACCTTTTCTGCCTTGTTTTTTCAGTACTGGGCTGTTGAACTGTGGGCTTTATACATGCCAAGTACCACCCCCTTTATGTTTTCAGTCAGGGTCTCCGCTAAGTTACGCTGGCTGCCTGGAACTTGATCCTCCTACCTCAGTCTCCTGCCTCGATAGGATTACAACTGTGTGCCAAGGTGCCCAGCTCATACACACACCTTTGAGGTAAGTTTCCTTATTTTGAGGGGGACAGTGGGGAGTTGAGCCCAGGGCCTTGCACATGCTAGCCCTTAACTGGCATCGCCAAATTTAGTGACATGGTCAGTGTGGGTTGGTCATAATCGGTATAGGTATCCTGGGGTCCTCTAAGACTCTGAACCAAAAAACCTACAAGATATGTTTTTAAGGCTTAATCATCTTGTTAATTATGTCAATCATATTACAGGTCTGTTTTGACACTGATACCAGTTAAGGGCTAGGCAAGTGCTCTACCATTGAGCTGTGCTCCCTCTCCTTCTTATTTTTTATTATTTTTATTTATATATATATATATATATATTTTTTTTTTTTTTTTTTGCGGTACTGGGGGTTGAACCCAGGGCCTTGCACTTGCAGATCTGCAAGTGATGGACCACTGAGCTGCACCCTCAACCCATTTTTTTACTTTTTGAGACAGGGTCTCACTAAGTTACGCAGACTGCCTCTGGTCTCGAACTTGTGATCCTCCTGCCTCCGCCTTCTGAGCTGCTGGGATTATAGGCGTGCGCCACCACGCCTGGCTCCTCTCCTTTTTATTTTGAGACAGGGTCTCTGTAAGTTGCACAGGCTGCTTGTGGCCTCAAACTTGCCATCCTCCTGCCTCAGCCTCCCAGGTTGCTGGGATTACAGGTGTACCCACAGTGCTTGGCCTTAAGGTAAGTTTAAAGTAAAATCTGCTCGGGTGAATTCTTGCAGGAATGTTCTGATTTGCCTCATACTGTGGTGAAAGTTGCCTGTATTATTTCTTGTGTGACAAACCTCCAGTTTTGAGTCTCTGTAGTTTGAATGCATGAGCCTTTGGAACTCCTCCACAAGAATGACCTGTACTGCAATGTTATAAAATAGCTGATGTGGAAATACAAAGTTATTCTCCTCTTTAAGATGCCTTTGAAACATTTTAAAATTGATTCAAAGTATGTATTTAAATTTTTTTCCTAACCAGACTGAGTGAACGCAGTGTGCCTGCTGGAAACAGTGCCAAGGGGCACCATGGCTTTGCTTTCTCCTCCTGAGTCTCAGTGGCTCCATGGAGCCCACCCCAAAGGCCTTGGAAGATGTCCTGACCAGTGGAAGTTGTTTTTCTTCCAGGCAGAGGGTCCTCACAACTGGAAATGCAGGTTCCCCCATTTTCAGAGTGAGGCTGGTCTGATGGTAGTTCCTAACATCCGGGACCAGCTTGTGGTGTGGTGTAGCTGAAGGACACTAACAGGTCAAAATGGGTCACAATATTTGGCTCCCATCTGTATAGAGGGCCTGCAGCCGTAGCCCTGTGGCATCTGATTCCCTCAGATCTCGGACACTAAGCAGGGTCGGGCCTGGTTAGTACTTGGATGGGAGACCACTAGGGAACACCAGATGCTGTAGGTTTGGGAGAAGGACCTGGCAATCCACTCCCAAAAAATAATCAGCTATTGAAAACCCTATGAACAGCAGAGAAGCACTGACAATAGTTTTCCGCCTGTTGTACTTAGGGTCACTATGAGTCAGATACCGACTCCACGGCACCTAACAACTAACAACAGTATAGAGGAGGGTGCACTGGTACACACCTGTAATCCCAGCAACTTGTAGGCGGAGGCAGGAGAATTGCAGGTTTGAGGCCAGAAGCAGTCTGTGTGACTTAGCGAGACCCTATCTTGAGATAAAAAATAAAAAAGGCGCTGGGGGTGCAGGGTATTGGTGGAGCATTTGCCTAGCATGTGCGAGGCCCAGGGTTCAACCACCTGGTATGTATTGAAATAAAGTTATACTTGCTTCTGAGTTTTTACAAGTTCTCTAAAGAGAGAAAGCCACTTGATACAAAGAGAAGGTTGAACAAGGTATCTCTGTCTGAGTCCCGATTGAGGAACCGTGGCCTTCCTGGTACCCAGTGAACAGTGTCCGTGTCAGTTTTAGGTTTTACGTAGGGCCACACAAAACCAAGCCTGGCAACGGCACTGAAGGTGAAACCGAGGTTTTGCTTTCCTTAGTGGTAGTCAGGTTTTGCGTGTCACAGGATCTATGCTAAGAGCAGAAGTCCCAGACACCTTGAAGAATCATAAGGTCAAAAAGACGGCGAGGGATTCTCACCCGAGCCCCCGGTGGCAGTACTTCCTTCGGAACTGAAACACGTTCTGAACGACCTTCTCCACCAGCTTGAACGGCTGCTCTATCCTGGGCTGTGTCAAGGGCGTGAAGTGCACCACTCCCACGTCCACCTGGGTCGGAAGCAAACACACATCAGTGTGCGGCGTGGCGGGAGGCAAAATGTGGTTCAATGGTTCGTCTTGGAAAACCGCAAGAGCGTGAGCTGCTGAGAACACAGTTGTCATAAACAAGCCTTTCCGCGTGCTTCTGCCTCCTTTTCTCTGGCCGTGCCAGGAGCTACATTTTAGACTGCGGTGACTCAGGAATACCAGGTGGCTGCCTCTCATGCCACAGTGACAGCCACCAGAGCTTGCCTGATGATTGCTTCATTTTAAGATGCAGAATCACAGGGGCCTCCCAATAACCGTTAAAGTCAGTAGGCAGATAATAGGTAGCATTAGGGTATTTTAGTTTGCTTTGGGATGAGTCAAAAAGTCACAGCAGCAGTTCTGACTGAAAGGCAAAGCTTCAAAACAGAGAAGGCGGACGGCCCCCAGGGACCATTTAGTGCTGAAGTCCCCAGAAGGGGAATCATTAGGACGCCACCTCTTCTGGGTGCAGACGCTGAGGACTCAGCTGCTCTGACTTCACGTGCAGAGTCTGCACAGCCGCAGAGCTTTGCGGTAGTAACTTTATGCCCCAGGAGGCACAGGCAGGATGGAAACTGAAAATGGAAGCCACCAAAAAATGGCACCACTTGACAGTGTTTAAGCTGCCAGCTGTTGAGATTCTTCATGAGAAGGTAAAACTTTTCAGGTGTGTCTGTTAAGAGATTTATACTGAGCCTTATTCCAAAAATGCCTGCAGCTGTAGCCCTGTGGCATCTGATCCCGTCAGATCTCAGAAGCTAAGCAGGGTCAGGCCTGGTTAGTACTTGGATGGGAGACTGCCTGGGAACACCAGGTGCTGTAGGCTTGGGAGACAGATCTGGCAACCCACTCCCAAAAATCAATCCGCCATTGAAAACCCTATCAACAGCAGAGAAGCACTGATAATAGTGTTTCGCCTGTTGTACACAGGGTCTCTATGAGTCGGATACCAACTCGAGGGCACCTAACAACAACAATAATTCCAAAAACGGGCTTGTTACAGTGTAAGGGGAAAAAAAAATGGAAAGTAAAGACAAAGACATAGAGTCCAAATAGCTCTGGTGCTGTTACATGCACATGCCTGCCTGAGGCCAGGGCCTGGAAAGTGGGGCCTCGTCTCCATGACTGACCAAAGCACCTGTCTCTAGGCATTGTTAAGCTCGCCCTTCTGGATCCTGCACAGGCTCTCCAAGGGCTGAGCATGGCCACGTAGGCAGCTGGGGCTGTGCTGCTCCTTTTCAAAAGGATGCCTAGGCCACAGGTTATCTGTCTTAGGTCTCGCTTCTCAACGTCCTTATGGCTATGTAACTCCTTTAAAACAGCTTGTACTGTGTGAGGACAGGACAGGACTGTTTTTATGGCTGAGGAAAAATGGCCTATGAGATGAGATCTGGTGGACAAGGAAAGGAAAAGAAAAGATATGCTCAGCCTCAGGCTGCCTGAACGGGCTCCCGGACGTGCCAGCAGGCCCATCACATGTGTCTGACCTGCCAAGCTGGCCAGCAGACCCGCCAGACCTTCTCTCCTCCTGAACAATCACTGATCCTGTTCTCAAAGGTTTCAGATTTTCTACAGCTAAGTCCACTGGGTGTAATGGGCAGTAGACCTTGGACCGCAGGGGATGGTACGGCCCCACACGGGCTGAGGATGTTCTAGGCAGCAGAGTGAGACCTGCCAGGGGGGAGGCCTTCCCACGCCAACACAGCCCCCACATGTCGATCGGCCTTCAGACCATTTTAGTGAAGATTATACGGTGCAACAGTATAAAGAATAGTGACTAAGAAAGTGACTAAAGAAAGAATAATGACTAAGTACAATGTCAAATGTTCTTAATAAATTTTAGTGTTTTGAATTGTGTTCTATGCATTGCTGAACCAGTTTAAGTTGAATAACAAGCTCTTCCTATAGGACTCCTCTAAAGGCCAGGACTTTCCTTAGTGCTGAACAGAAAACACGAACAGGGTCCAGAGGTCTTAGGTTGGTACTCACAGAGAAGTCAGAGACTGGAGAAGGCACTGTGGAGGGGAGGGAGGGTCTGAGGGTGGGGGAGAGAAGGAAGGGTGGCTCCTTTCATCTGTATTTCTGTAGAAAGAAAGGGGGGATCTGTGGGTGGGGACAGTGGGGGAAGCAGCACGGATACAGTGACTGGATAGGGAAGCAGCAGCCGCTGACACGCCCATCTTCACCCCTTCATTGTGATCTGGGATGTCCAGGAAGGTTCTAGAGCATTCTCTGGACCTCATCCCACCCTAACCCCTCGGTGCTGCCTTCCTCTTGCACCCTCAAAGTTCACTGGCCTTCCTGTCCCTTCCCTCATTCTGCCCAGCCTAGGACTCCTTCAACCCACCCCTCCCAAATTACAGTGAATCCCCACACTTCTGCAGCCTCCAACACCCTGCTGGTCTCCAGAGAAGAGCACCTTGCAGCGAAACACAGCATGAGGTAGGATTTAGCACCTACCCACCACTACAACCACGAAATAGCATCAGAGCAGTACATAATATTCAAATACCGCTAGGCGCAAAGGCACAAGTGCAGGGATGGCTGTGCCTGCTCTCCTCACAGAAACTGCCACTTCTGGCTTCCTTGGATTTTCAGATTTGCCCTCATCACTATCTCCCTGGTTGCATTCCTTTGGGATACTTGCTTTACTTCAATAAAGCTTTAAAACCCTGCAGAAATACCACCCATGTAAATGAGCTGATTTCCAGAGTTTTAATCTAATTCTGTTAAGTTGGCTAACACTGTACACAGCTAAAAGAAATTCTCACAAACACGGTGCAATTTAGTGGAAGACTCCATAAAACTCAGTGACAAGAGAGCTCAGTCAGTACTGTCTCCTGCTTCTGGAGTGGGGGGACCCTTTCCTCTGCTCCTTCCCCCCAAAGCACTTCTCCAAATGACTCTGAGTGATGGAGGTCGCTTTTTCTAGAACCGCAAGAAGGCAGCTTAGTAACTATGGTAACATACAAAAATGCTTTTTATCTCTAATTGAATGCTTATTTAACATTTCAACCAGTAGTTTTTCTTCCTTCATTTTCAAGTCTATTAAAGGGTTAGATTACAAAAAAGAAATCAGTATAAAGAAGCAAGATGCACTTAAAATATTCTAGCTTAATGTTTTCAATCCAAATTCAATCTTTCAGTACATAAAAATGACCCACGAATATTTCAGATTAAAAAGACATCACGAGTTTAAGCATTTGCCTAACTCATTAATAATGGCAATGTTATACCAACCTGGTTCTCAATGTCAACAGCCTTTCCAGGCCAGGTGTGTAAGTTGGGACTGGTTTTGAGCTCAGAGCAGCAACTGGGACCCTCAAGGGACTGGGATTGAGAAGCTATTGAACCTCAAATCTTACATATTACAACTGAGATCAGTACCCAATATGATATATGGGGGACAACGAGTAAGGTATGGTCCAATTCCTGATGATAACATGCCAGTGAAAACATATAGAAACAATGCGGGCCACCATGTAGGAAAGGGTCTCCGTTTGGTACCCCCATAGTGTTCAAGACTCTTAAAGGACAAGCCAGCAGAGAGAAGATGATGAGGAAATTACTAATCAGCAAACACACAGCCATGATTGGGAAACAAGGGCAGGTGAGGAAATGGAAAGGCTACCATGAATTCTCCATGGTACTTCAAGAAAGACACAGGAAGATTCCAAGCTCAGAGCGGTATGGGCACAGTCAGACAGGAGTTGTCAGGGATGGGAGGCACGTGAGGTTTAGGAGGCTGACAGCAGCATCTGGCTTGGGAGAGTCACAGTATCAGGTCAAGGGACCAACAAGGTAAGCACCGTGGCAGCGTGGTTCTTCACCCACTCATGTTTACTAACTGTCCAAGGACCTACGCCAAGCTCATGACCATCACCATCAGAACATCACAGGCTTCAAGCTACAGTTCCCCCAGGTAAAGATAACAGGGTGGCAAGTCATCAATACCTCTGATTATGCATTTCATAGAAACACTAAAAAATCTCACCAAAGAGGAATGGAAATAACATTCCCTAGAATTTGTTTACCCTGCCTATGATCCTAAGCCTAAAAACTTTTAACAGCATGCCAGGGATTTCAAACCAATGTATTCAATAAACATTGACCAAACTGTTGGTACCTGAATATCTTTCCCAAAAGTTTACAGTATGTGTTATTATAATATTACTTTCTATACAAGCTCTACCCTGCCTTTTTCTATCCTCCTGTAGATCTTTGACTATCTCCCTCTTTTTCTTCTTGCAATCATAGAAACGAGGGCAGACTGTGCACAGTTCCATGTTTCAGAGCATGGGCAGTGAGAACTGAGGCTGAGAGAATGACAGAGTGAGCAAGGGTCCGGACGGGAAATGATACCAAGAAATGCCCTGGCGAGGGCAGGAGATGGGAAGAGTGTTTTACTGTTCAGAGTACACATGTAAATGTATGTATATATGTAAATTATACATTTGTTGTTGTTGTTAGGTGCCATCAAGATGGTGTCCAACTCATAGCGACCCTACGTACAACAGGTGAAACACTATTGTCAGTGCTTCTCTGCTATTCGTAAGAATTTTCAGTGGTGGACTGATATTGGGAGTGGGTTGCTGGGTCCTTCTCCCAAGCCTACAGCACCTGGTGTTCCCAGGAGGTCTCCCATCCAAGTACTAGCCAGGCCTGACCCTACTTAGCTTCCAAGATCTGATGGGATCAAACGCCACAGTGCTATTGTTGTTGTTGTTAGGTGCCGTCGAGTCGAGTCCGACTCATAGCAACCCTATGTACAGCAGATCGAAACACTTGCCGATTCTGTGCCAGGCAAACCATCTTATTTATGTTTAAGCCCATTGTTGCAGACACTGTGTTAATCCATCTGGTGGAGGGTTTTCCTCTTTTCCGTTGACCTGCCACTCTTCCAAACATGATG